>CM050406.1:37664844-37789074 GCA_027580255.1 Therioaphis trifolii | reverse complement strand
ACATAAAATTATTGGAATTTAAATACAAGTTTGGGTTGAAAAACAGCTTAGATTTACTCTTGAAAACAGGGGTACTAACTCGATTAGAGATTTTGTGTAACTGAGACTTTTTTGACGATGATATCTAGTGTAGACATGTAAATATGATTTTTCCTGGTCTCTAAAAGTCTAAGTCCGGCCTTGTATGATTAGTTTTCAAATTCCGTATAGAAAACCAATCGAAAACGTATAAATATTTTCAATCATACGATTCACACGACTTGTAATAAAATACAGCGAATTCATAATACTGGTCACTTTAGTCATCACGTCTATTCGTATACACAAGTCGTATTCGTTTCCGTTCGCGTGACTTCATACATTATACTACGTTCTCTTAATACGCATCCGTCGCGTGAAGTCGTGTTGGTTTAAGGCGAACCCGACGTTGAATCATTACGTGGAGTAGGTTTTTTTTCTTTTGATTCTCACGTCAGAACACGGTACGCGTGCGTGAACCGGTCGAGTTAAATATACGCCGTTTTTCAATAATTATTACCCCGGCTACTGCAGGTGGCGCCGAAAGAATGCCGATCGCGGCTGCCGTCTCGCCGACCCCTGAATTCGCGAGTTGAAATTCCCGAGAAACAACAACGCACAATATACGATTATTACACTCCGACGATTTCGGCCTGTTTGTTTTGATGCCTGTCGAACCTCCGCGTGTGCAGTCGATTCTGAAAACAGCAATGTTTCCTCTCGATCGGCTCCCGCGTCTTTTGGACGTGAAAAATTTGAATGTCATCAACAGTTTTTTTTCAAGTCGCACTTCAATAGTGCAACGCTAGTCGTGAAGTTGGCATTCCGGAGTTCAAAGTCGAATAAACTTGGGAATCTAACAGTTTCTACCAACCAAATGTCTAACAAATGATCAACAAGTTTGTGTACACGTTGCTTTTAGAGCATACAATTATTGTACCATTACACAACTGCGGACATTACAAAATGTCAATGAGAAATGTATGTTCCATTAGTGTCCGAAAAAATTCCAACAAGTCTATTTACATATTTCCGGAATGGTATTGTGGGATAGTGCTATTGCATTAGTATGATGCCAATTCGGAACTTTTCGTATACTTAATAGGTAATAATAATGTACGCGCAGGTCAATGTTTTATTTATTTATTTATTTATTTATTAATTGAAATACGGGACGTGCCCAATTACAAAAATGTACATAATAGGAAATTTACATAAATTACAAGAGTACAAATACAATTAGGATAGAGAGCAAATAGACAATGTTCGCCCGTAGAAACTATATAATTCTATTATAACACAGAACAGCTAGGGTTCACCAATTAATAGTTTTAAAGGACCGTTTCTGGAAAGTTTTCGCTGGCCATTAGAATATCCAAAGTATACCTACATATTCCATTTATTATATAAAATGGAAACTAACGAAAACATCATTTAAATTAATAATCTATGAAACAATGGAAACTATAAATAAATTGTTGTAGAATCCTAAAATCCTTTTTCGAGAAAAACGGTTAGTCTTCCTCTGAACTAGTTGCTTACAATCGGTCGTGTAATCGGTGCAATATATCGCCATCATCATTACAATGGTGCTGATTAGTCGGTTAGGATCAGCATTTGTACGTGATACGATGAGTTCGTCTTTAAAAAAACAGACTTTCAGAAATATGTTGAGCTGAACATAATTTACGTTTTCACTATCAATCATTTTGGCGGTGGTAAAAGCTATAAAAACGAACAAAAATTAAAATGTCTTCTCTAATAACGAACTCGTTTTTCCCCCTCCTTGTTCGCAGCTCGTATAAAAGTTGTCCGCGGGTCACCCTACTTGGTGACCCCTGTTATGTGTGACCGAGTGGGGAGTTTTAAAAAAAAATTCAGGTGCCCTTTGAGTAAGTCTTGTGCGAACAAACATTTCGCATTATTAGTGCCAAAATGTGCGATGTGAAGTGCACGTGTTTAATTACCTCGCGTCGTTGCTATTAGATACGTATTATTCCGTGCATGATATCGGATCGCGTGACTTGTTTGAGCGCTTTCCCGCGTAATTTCAAAAGAAAAAAGCGGCCACAATTTTCGTTCGTTCTGTAAACCTCCGCCGTGTACGGCGGAGTACACGTTATGATATATATATTTAGGCGTGGTGCCGACTACAAAAAACGGCATAGGTATCGTCCCAGCCGTCTTTTACAGGACGCTTAATTTATATTACTGTACTCGCAGGCCTGTGCGCAAAAAAGGACCTTTGGAATTGAAACCCCTCAAACGGTTTTATTATCAGCAACGCTCGTCGCACTCACGACTTGCATTGTTTCAGAAAAATATACGGTGAATCTTTTTCATAAAAAAAAAAAAAAAAAAACCGTTTACTGAATTATGCATTTAATATTGTATGAGATAGAAACTTTCAAAAACGAAATATTCAATGTATAAAAACGTAATATTTTCAAGTTCTATATTTATAGGTCAACATTTTCTTAAAGATGATGTAATTTAACAGTGTTTATGACTGATTTTGAAAATCTAAAATTTCTCACAGGATGATTTTTTTTTTAAGAATTACAACCGAATAATCAAAATTGATCCCATAAAAATCTAGTTTACGGTATATTAAATTTTTTTTATTTCGATGTATGGAAGTGGCTCAACGAAATTTCGGATGACTTTTACTGTATTAATTTCTACTCAAAAATATGATCAAAACCACTCACGCACAAAACGCATCATTACAAAGCCAATGAACTCATTACTTTGCTCTGGATTTAAAAATTAATATACCTACATCGCATCAAATAGTTTGACCTATGCATTTTCTATTCGTGAACCCCTTTGAATAAATCCCGCGTGCTAACACGCGTTGATGCGTCATTTGTATGATTTACTTGCAGACTGTGCTACAAAATTCGCCCGTATAAGAACTACAATATTATAACAGAGCCCCCCCCCCCGATATTGACGGTACACACGACGCGACGGTTTCGTTTTCGGGTGCCTCAGAACATGTCATGTGAAAATAATAATTCCGCTCCGTCGGTGCCAAAACGTGTGTGTGCGTGCGCGTGTGTTTGCCGCGGGCATTTGGAACACGTAATGTAATACCTAATACCTGAAAGAATAATCCCAAAAATAAAAAATTAATAAAACGTTTACTTGTATAGTGCTAAGTCTTCGCAATATTTGATTGTTAATTATTGAACGTTTAACCCGAGGTTTAACCTCTGCTGAAATATATTCTCAAAGTTACAATATTATCATGATAGTAAAAACAAAACTCGGTAAAATTTAAAATTAACATTTTAATATTCTATCATAGGTATTTTGCTTATTTACAACGTGTAATAGAGTGGCCTCATTGCTCAACTATAGTTTTCCCGGTTGGCCGTTAATCGAAATAGGTGTCATTCGATTATTTCATTTGAAAAAGTGGCTTTATTCACTTTTTTGTTTTTTTTTTCATTTTCATTTCTCTCAGCAAAAATTCGGTCTGTAAATCAAATATATTTATTTTTCCTCACGTATTTAAAAATAAAAAAAAATTCTTGATAGTTCTTGGATTATTATTCTTATTATGTAGCAATGTAATATTTTTCGGCGATTCTCTTCCCAACGATTTCGGTTCCACGCATCTCGCCCGTATACTGCGGTCGTAGAAATATAATATTAGGTATCAGCGGCGAAGCGAAGGGGGAGGGAAGTTATCAGATTACAGATCCCCGCTCAATGAGTCTTTAAATAGTCTGTGTAATTTTGAAGTAGATTTTTTTTCAAGATCGAAAAAAACTTCATACCAGACGACCGCTATTCGTTCGTTAAGTTTTTGAAAAAAATAATATGTTGTTTTGCGGGGATCATCGTCATCGACTGTTTGCCATAAAAACGTTGATGTAAAAATACAGGTGAGTTCATCAACAAAATTAAGTGAAACCCCCTCGAGAAAATCCTGGCCGCGCGTCTGTTGGGCACACCTCGTTTTCAAGCCGTGGCCCCGCCAAAGGGCACAAAAGGGACTGACGGAGTGGCGTCGGCGTTGGCGACCGGTGGTGCAGCTTAAATATATAATAAACACGCCGCCGCGGTTTCGAGCCGTGCCGTCGCCGCCGCGTCCTACGGCGTCACCGAGGGATAATTACGCGAGACCACCGCCACCGCTGCCGAATGAAAGAATACCCGGCGCTGTAAAACCGTCGTCAGCATCATCATCATCAGCATCGTCGTCGTCGTCGTGTCTTTGAAAACGAAATCCTTTCATGGCGCGCGTTCTATTCCTTTTTGACGTGTGCGTGCGTGTGTGTGTGTGTGTGTGTGTGTGTGTGTGTGTGTGTGTGTGTGTGTGTGTGTGTGTGTGTGTGTGTGTGTGTGCGCGTGCGTGCGCGCGCGCGTATATTCTTTCGCATGCAATATTCAAGTGACGAGACGGCATTCTACGCGCCATCGCCCGTGTGTAATCGTTATTAAATTTTTTTTTCTGTTTTTTTTTCACGACGGTAGCTGTGCGATATCATTTTATTCGCGGGTGGATTTTCATGCTCACGCGCCCTGTATACGCGTTTTTGTTTTTCCGTGTACGGGGGCACGCCCGGTGAAAAACTTTGTATACAGTGTGCCTCTAGAAAATGCACTCGTGTCACCGATGTCTTTTCAGATAATAAAGATAGATAATCAAATTATGTTTTGTTTTACACTATTCACCGAGAGTAAAGAATACAGATATACAATGTGTATTAATTAAAGTTATATGTTTTGTTAATAATTACCTACTGTTTTTTTTTTTTTTTTTTTTTTTTTTTTTTTTTAATGATTTTGTAGTTACCCGTTTTATCGAAATTATTTTCCTAAAAATGTTTAAGTTTTGAGTTTTTATTTTTACTGAAAGATTTTTTTAGAAAGTAATTATTAAAAATTATTAATGAAAAATGTTCAGAAAAATAATCGTAATAAAATAGCTTTAAAATACGTAACTAAATAACCTTAAAATTTAATACAAATTATTTTTATCAAAACATTTTTTGTATTTTAAAAATTGAATATTGTAGTCTTAACCTTATATTCAAATTAAAACACAATTTATTTACTTATACAGAAAATAAGTTTTGTATAAGGCATATTTCGAATGGGTAAATTTTCGTGTAACATCCTGTATATGTCCATCTGTAAACGCATGTGTATGATATGTCCTGACGTATATCACATCATATAGGTGCGTCGTGTTGAACTGTAAGTAGAACAAGTAGAACTATACTCACTCCATTTTTAACCTTTTATAATACATTAAATTGATTGTTTTTTTCTATACGCGCCATTTGAAGAAACGCTTATAAACGAGTGAGTTTTTGAGAAAAAATTGTTTGTGATTTTTTATCCATATAATAACAATTGCATTTATTTTTCCTTAGTCTGATAAAAAATATTATTTTCACATGTTTATGTTAAAACATTTGAAGTTAAGTGTAGCTGCTCTTCTATTTGAACTATAGTAGTCGAATAATAAAAATTTTAACAAAAACAAAATCTATATATATATATATATATATACACATGTTCTTTTCTGAATATTAAGTTAAAATTGATATTTAAAAAACTAATGAATCTTTGAAAAAAATGTAAAATTAAAAACGTTGAATTTAATGACTTGAGTGAATATGCTAAAATATCACCTCTGGTTTTAATGTATGCGTGTACCTATTTTGAGAAGCATTTAATTTATTTTCCGTCTCGTTATGAGAATCACTCATTTGTACTGGAGCCATATACATGTACACGTATATATTCATATATGCACTCGTTATGTTTACGGTTTATGAAAAACATCGGAAAACTTCTCGGGTTTAACGTTTCAAGCTGTTTTTGCTGGAAACGCGAGCGAACTGTGTGATTTATCGCCGCAAACCTATACGGTTCCAATTGTTAATCCCGCTCGAACAGTGATACGAAAACATCTCGTGTCTACGGCCGCTTAAATATTCACGAGCTGTATAATTTACACGGCATCGTCGTGAATAGGATCGAAAACGAACGCGTAGCGGCGCGAACAATACATTTATAATTGTCATGTACATAGATTTATACCTCGAGTGGCATATTGATACGTCATAATAATACACACGCGCACACATAATGCGTATGTATGTATACGATAGATAACACGAAAAAAGTCGTAAATTATCTAATCAATGCCGTCGTTGTGTAGTAAAACAAAGACACGTGTTTCGATACCTGTCACAATACTTGTATTCGTGAGGTATACACGTGACCTCGATGAGTGAATTTTTTTTTATTTGACGAAAAAACTACGTAGGTACTCGCATTGTCTCTGCCGACAATTAACGCGATCGCCTCTGTACGAATGTTCTTTCCGTTTACAAACTTTAAATTGTCAAAGATTGAATTAACCGTGCAGACGAAGAATAGAACCGTAACGCAGAGGCGTACGCTATATAATGTACGAGTATATTATATATATATATATATAAATATTTGGCACATGGTGACGCATGAAGCATTTAGATCATTGATATAGGGGCCAATTACCTTTAATTGACACATTAGAAACGACAATTACTAGTTATTATTGTATTTTCGGTGACCGGAACAACCCGTGTTGACCACACCCTGTATATTATATACCTTTTGTGTGCGAGTTATCATTGCGTGTGTTTTCAAAGCGGACATCGATCATGATCGGCTTATGTATCCGTATTGAATTGGCCCAATAAAGTTTTTTTTTTTTTTTATTATTATTTAATATAAGTAAACGAGAATGTACCGCGGTTAGAAACAAAGCGATAAACGTGTATGATGGAATTTTTAAATTGAAAATATCTTTTAACTAGACAGCGATGTAACAACTCGACCAAATATACGTATAACCACATCATGTACGATAAGTCATTTATTCATCGCAGGTTTTTACGTTGTGCGGTGCACATTCAGTTTACACATACACGCAGTTACGTATAGTCGGTCAAAGCTTAACGTACATGTTTACAGTCTTTGGAACGACTCTGAGCGCGTGAATTTTTATAGTCGTATTATTAAAATGCCAGTACAAACTTAACGTTTTATTGTTTTTGGTCTTGGTTTCAATAAAGCATTTAACTAGGTGTTGCACGATCCGTGTACATGCACTCAAATGATAATACGCTATTGTATGATTTTTAAATTACAGTATCTATATATCATACGCATTATCACTATTGACGCTATATGTATTGATGATTAAATAAATGTTTGTATTTTATTCATTCTGTACGTTATAATCTGAAAAATCCTTAGTCAGAGTAGATAACTACGATGACGCTTACGAGTCGTTGTATGTATAAATTATTAATTTATAGTACACTTTATCTACCAGACTTTATCTACCTAGCTATCCATACGTGTTAATGTTGGACAGGAATGTTTTGAGTATCATATTTAAAAGATCAAATACCTACTGAAATTTCAAATGAGTGATTTCGTTACGTTTTTCACTTGTAATTTATATTTTATTTACGTTTTTTCTTTTTTAATTATAATAAAATGCAGACATTTATTGTTTATACGTGCTTTTTTACAACTGCTAATGATTTTTACAATCAGCGTTCGTATTCATTAAGAAATTTCTTTCTTTGAAACGATAGCGAATAATTTACTGTTGCTTTTTAGTATGAATTACTTTTAGTAATTACTATAAAAAATTACCAAAATAAGTTATTTAATAATTTATCTCATCTAAAAACTGTTCTACATATTACGTTGCCTAATTAATGATCTGTTCTCATCGATTTGAAATATGATTTTACTATAGTGCATTTTTTAATATTTTGAACACAAATACGTATTTTTAAATGTAGTACTATGTAAATTATCATGACTTTTTAACTCGAATCATTTTTTAGAATTTTTTTCGGGGTCGATTTTTATATTATTAAATTTAAGAATTTGAAGTTAATATTTGATATATTTGCGAAAGAGTTGATCGTTTATTAAGTTATTGTTGGTAAGAGTTTATATTTTCTTAATTTTCAATGAATATCGTGTGATTTTCCATAGTAAAAAAAAAAAAAAAAAAAAAAACTATAAAGTGCAACGCAGAAATCTATGCTCACACCGAATGTTAAATTGAATGTGTTCTACTCGTCAAGAATATACTGACATACATACATAAACTTCAAAAGGTGTGCTTGTATTAAATATTGTACGTGTTATATGGTTGCTTACAGTGAATGTGGGCGCCATTCCTCCGAAATCAGCCCGTTGAAATTTAACGAAATTCGTATTTAAACCAATGATATTGGAGTTAGGTAACTAAAATGTATAAACACTAGGGTGTGATGTATTTACCACCTCCCACACGATTCCAACGAATCTCCGTCGAGCACCCAACTCAAATGTTGGCTCTACACACTCAACGACGGAGCCCTAAGCGCAAAAGTTATCGCGTGTGTCCCACAGTGATTTAGATTCGAGGTTTTTAATGCGTTTTCATCAACTCGCCAAGCACTGCTGGATAACACTCTGTAATTTTGACGTGGGTGCCTGCCTGTATATTATATGATGAACATAATATTCTCGTGTACGACACCCGTCCGGCCACGGCTCGATCTAACTCGTTCACGTCGAGTTATTTATTCGGTTTAAAACACGGGTTTACTTGCGTTTTCCGTGTTACTCTGTCGATTGACACGGTATACCAGCCGCGGAGACGGGATCGCGTTAGTTCGCTGTTTACCGTTCGGTATCCGTTTAGGAAGCGGCGGCCGAATCCGCTCGCGTTATAATGACCTCTCAGTTCGGTTTAGTATTCACGGCATGCGCCATCACCTGTATTGTGATGAGGTACGTAGGTACACATTATACGCCGGCCGTGATTAATATTGATCTCGGCACATCTTTCCCTGCGTACGTGTAGTCTGTCGCCTCTACGACGCAGTCATATTTAACAGGACTGCACTTCCCATCCCTTTTGTAATACACGCACACGTATAGGCACTCACGTAGGTTAAACACCAGACTTGAATATTAAAACACTAGGCCGTAGGGGGGAGGGGTGGGTGTACGTTGTACGATGTGTTTACATTTGTTTTTACTCGCTTTCGTCGGCCGGCGCAGCGCGCCGTCGCCGTTTTTTATAATATTAGACCCGATGCGCCCGTGTAGCGTGGAGACAAAAAATTAAACCCAATATAGTCGGGGTTTCATTTGAATAATTTCTTTTTATCTCACCACCGGCGTACGTAGACGATGACGGCTCGCGCTGCGTACACACACACACACACACCGGCACACGCGAGGCGCGCGGTAACGTGAGATATATCCTCTCATAGTGTATTCACGTGTTGCACGTGTAACAAGATCATAACCGGAAACGGAGAGGATATATGTATATATAAATAATAGAAATCCTTTTCCTGTACCGCTGTGTCGGGAACAGCTGAAGGAGCGCGCCTTTTAGCGTTTCGACGAGCCTATACATATTGATCTGGATTTGAAACCTAGGGATCGTCTTCCTTCCTCCTTTTTTTTCTCTCCGTACTCCACGTGTATTCACATCCGTCGTCGCCGCCGCCACCGCCACTACTCGACCGTACACACAACCAAATGTCTATAATAATATGTGCTCTTATTTGCAGGTGCAACCATGGGCACGGGAATCGAGCGTACAGATAATTCTGTGAAACGCAACAAGTTAAGATCGTTAAAGATAACTGCAGTCGGAGATGGCATGGTGGGAAAAACTTGTATGCTTATTACCTACACGTCTAAGCAGTTTCCGACGGAATACGTCCCTACCGTGTAAGTGCAATACACTTGAATGAATATGAAAAATTATGTGCAAAGTACTAACGAATAACATAATTCGTTCACTTAACATAAATTAATGGTAATGACTGGTTTTATAATTGAAAACACACGATACAAACAATTGCCCCCCCCCCTTTTAATTTCGTGTTTGGTATTCGTCGACAAAAGTGCAAGCCAATATGGTATTATTATTCCGAATGTGGAAATTATAATAAATTATTGTATTTTAGAAATCATTTCCGAATGAAAATTGGTTCGCTACAGTGTATAGTTTAAAGGAAGTTTTCTAAAACTTTTTTCAAGTGCTTATTAAAAATAAACTACGAACAAAAGTTTTCGATATTTCTGAAATATAATAATGACGATGGTATGAATAATGTATATGAAAGCGTCTAATATTCAAACGTAAAACTGTTAATACTTTGTATAGTTTTACACTTGGATTAGATATAATCAAAATATTATAAATAAACAATACAGTTTAAAATTTATTCAATCATTATTCATAAAAAAAAAGTCGATAAATGCATTGAAATAAGCATAATATTGAAAATTGTATTATGTATTTTGAAAATTAACTATATCTGATTTTCCGATCACTGATTATTTGTATATTACGCTTATAGGTAACATTTACTGGTAAATATCGTGATTTTATTCTATAATACATGGGTAATACGAATTTGAATTTGTATTGTAACCTATTTTGTGATTCACTTTACTGAAATAAATTGATGGTTTTCGATATATCGTAATAGAATATTGCCAAATTTATATTCTGGTTTATCCTGAAACCGTATCAACAATTTATATTTAATTCCGTACTAGTTTGTTTTCGCTTTGCCATAAAATATTTATCACTCCGCCACCTATTTACCATTCGATACTTTATACCAAACGGTCAAATATTCGTACCTTATTGAGAAATAAAACATTTTGGACACTTTTAGGGTACATTTAATAGTTTTACGCGTTCATGTTTAAGCGGCGGACTACATTGGTTAACTTCATTGTGTGCCATAGATTACTTATGTTCACTCGCTCCGAACGCATATATCTCAACTTAACCGAAAATATCCCAAGTTACGTTTTTCACGATACAAGAGTTTTAGTTTCGGAATGGATTTAACATTGTATTGGATAGATACTTGTCGGTAGGTATACATTGTAGGCTATTGATAATGAAAACAATATATTAAGCGAATATTTATAATATGAATAACAAAATTACCTACGATCTATTATGTAAAAAATCATCAATTTACGTAAATAATTTTAGAATAATTATTGTATTGATAATATTACAAATAATAGGCAAACACTAATAATAAATATAATATGATCTTCTGACATACATTAATATTTTGTAGACAAATAAATATGAACACGAGTATTGCAACAGTTTTTTAACGGGTTTTTGATTGCATTACATGATTTTGAGAATGTTACGTGGAGGGGAAAGGGTGTGGTAAATTCTTTACGGGCTATAGTGGGACGAATATAAACGAGTATTATTAGTCCTTATGCAAATACGTGTATATATGTATTTAATTCAATCATTTTGTTTCTTTAAATTTAGAATGACATTCCATGTTTGATACACAGATGCTTTGACGGGCCAACACGTACAATTACAAAGTAAACTTGGTTCTTGATTCTTAAATCGTGCACGTTTAAATAGTAACACAATGAATTAAACCCTGCTAATAATTTGCTTCTGGTATTCATAAAAATATGTATAGTTAACCCGAGAAAAACGTGTAATAACGTAAATAAATATTAATTACATATTTCGACCTTTTTATATTTTACATTGGAATTTAATGTTTGACAATACAATTCAAACCTAATTTACTGTTGTGTTCAATTTATTGAAATTGTAAACAACTTGGTTGTATTTTAATTTTTATAATATATCAAAGTATAATTATAGGTAACTACATATTTTTCAAGGTTTTGTTGTCTAATTGATATTTAATCGTCGAATAATATCGATATTGTAATATCGTAATAAGGTTTTTTTTTTTTTTTTTATCTAAGTTCCGTTATTTATTTAATGTTGACAATATTTTGAGCTTGATCACGATTGTATACAATTTACAAATTATTACAATGTGATAATGCGATTATTTATTTAGATTTATATTAAAATACAAACACAACCGTGGTATATGCAACTAATGTGTACAATGTACATGTATTATTATTATTATTATTATTATTATTATTATTATTATTATTATTATTATTATTATTATTATTATTATTATTATTATTATTATTATTATGTAAGTAGGTCATTGGCAAGGTTGTCGAGACACTCGCATAAAATAATATAAACATGAAATATAATTTTGTACACTGAGGACGGAGTCTCAATCATTGAATCGATTTTTATGACTCGGGCGTAAAGGAAATAATGCATGTTAAGACAGACCAAAAATGTACCTATGTTAGAAACGATTCGTTTTGTTTGTGATTAAATTGTCTTGTACGAACTTCCTTCATTTGTATTTAAGTTTGAATTATTAAGATACTTAAATTAAAATTAAAAATGAAATGTGGTTGTACGCTTATTGTACGTCTTTACTTTTGAATTGTATTAAAACAATGAACTTCAAATTGCGAGAAATGTGCACGTATGAATTGTATTGTTTGTTAAATTTACATTAACTTAAATAATTTCCATTTTACAAGTTTCCGTAATTTTTGAATATACTGAATTAATACTAAAATCAAAACCCATATTCGAATGTTAAATATTATTTTTTAATAATTAGTCGATTCATAGAGGTTTTTGGATTTTTTTTTCTATGTATTCTATTAATGCTTGATGCTTCGTTTGAATGGTATAACATATAATGATGTTTACAACAGATGTCATTTCGGACTAAGGGTAACACAGATGTCGTTATTGTCTTGTATTAAGACTGTCTTAAAGACACCGGTATTGTAAGCACTTTCTTACTTTGAAACATAATACTGTTTTAACAATTCAGTATAATCGCCATTTTAATTGCTTGAAATTAAATATTTTATTAATATGATGTATTGTATGAACAACTTCCTGTAACCTATTAAACAACATATGAATTGTAAACATTACCATATTCAATATTCCAATTCTAACTTTTAATTAAAATATTAATATTTCAATTCCAATTTTAAATATTCTCTAAAAATACAGTTAAATAAAATAAATGTCCAGTATCTACCACCCCATGTAACGTGCATAGGATTTTGACATGAGGGAAGGGGTTGAGATAATTTTCAGACTTTCAATTGATAATTTGATTTATCAACAACATAAATCCATATCAATTTTGTCAATTAATTCATTGAAATATATTAAAATATATATATATATATATATATATATATATATATATATATATATTGATTAATCGAAATATATTTACAAAATTGTTCATGGTTCTAGTTTTTATCAATAGGGAGGGCGAGGGTTCCACCCGGATGACCTCCTCATAAATAGGTATGTTACTGCACCCAAGTAAATTGATAAATTTGCTGACTAATACTGGAATGGAATCGTCTGATGGTTTAAAATTTAAATAGGTAATACCTATTACGAAAACCTTATTTGTCAAATATTTGTTATGCAATTATTGGAAATTGTATGGATTCGGTTATCTTATGTTTGTAGTCGAACGAAATTAATTTATGTTTGATTAGTATTCCCCAGTGAATTTTCGATTTGTCGATACATAGTGATTATTTTATTTATTTTTCTAAGCTTTTATGTGTAGGTGCTATTGTCGTTATCATCACAATAAAATATTATAGTTATCGACTTGTGCATTTTTAATTTTTATGTACACCTACTCATTATACATTTTGTCAATTTCATCACGTTATTAAGTCACTAAATTGTTAACGGAAAATCCTACCCAACAAAATTATTTTAACTATGAAAACCTAGTCTAATACAAAGCTTTTTTAATGTGTTGTATGGAATTATCAAATATTATTTCTATTTTTCGCATAGATAGGTACAAGTTATTTAGTTATACGTTTTCAATTTATAATTAATTATTCATTGAATAATTCTAAATCAATGTACACTTTCCATTTGTTATTATATTTATAATTTTATAAATAGTGATTATTGTTTATATTAATCTATTCATTATTAAATTATTGCGTAGTCAAATTGATAAATACTTGCATTAGTATTTGAATACAAATAAAGTTTATAATAATTTTTATTTTTGTAATATGATGATCATATCGTGATTGGGCGTTTTAAAGTCAAAGTATAAATCAAATATCAATAAAACATATTATATTTATGGCAACAATAAGAATAATAAATTTTAATATGTTTAAAGATTCGATAACTATGCGGAAAACATCGTTTTAGAAGAACAAGAGTACAACATGTGTTTGTGGGACACCGCTGGTCAAGAAGATTACGAAAGACTGAGACCCTTGTCGTATCCTAATGTAAGTACATCGTTTTGCATAATATGTGCAGGTTAACCTAACCTATTGCATAGTACACTATTGTCCGGCGAGCTGGCATTCATTCATTTCACGTTTATTGCAGTAACTATATCTAATTGAGTAATTTGAACGCTTTGAATATACTTCATTAATTCTAAATTCTCAACTATTCTATGTTCGTTGCCCTCTTTGTAGCTAATTATCGAAAAAATGAATTAGTTTATATCGTATATTTTAAAATTCCATTGACAACTGTGTACCGAAGTATTCGTGATAAGTGTAAAATATAAATTTAATAATCATTTTTTTATTCAACCATTAATTCCAAAAATCTTCTTCTTCTTCTTCTTACTTGGTTTCGGCCAATCAAGACCATACCTCTAAATAGTCTAATGAAACATACTGCCGTCTATCTCTATCTTCTGCTAGATTCCGCCACTGGCTATTCGGTTCCACTGTTTCCGTATCTTTTTTTACGCAATCTTCCTATCTTAAACGTGGTCTCCCAAGAGGTCGTTTACCCTCTGGGTTTTCCTCTATTTTTTTTTTTATCAGTGACTCACGTTTGCCCCAGGCATGTTCTGGCCAAACTAGTCTTTTTTTTAAATCTCTTTTAGTATATTTGGTCGCTGAAAAAGGGATTGCAGTTCATCGTTTTTGTGTAGTTTCTTCCATTCATTTGTCTGGACATCAAAGTGTGCTCCATAATTTTTCCCGACTACTTTTCTTTCAAACACTGCCATCCTTAGTTCCTCAGTTTTTCTCAGAAACCATGTTTCTGCTCCATAAAGGGCAATAGGCTTTAACAAAGTCGAGTACATTCAAAGAATTCCAAGTATCTTAGGAAATAAAATAAAAGAATAAAAAGGAATTAATTACGAACTTTTGTTGTTTTTCGTAAATTCTCCATAAATATTTGAAAATTTACGTACTTAATATTTTTCGATATAAAATTATATTATATTCATAAAAATATTCAAATACAAAAATAACTTTGGAATAATTAAATAACTGAATACCGTTGCCGTTCGACTTTCAAACTAATTTTTTCTCACGAAGTTCAAATTTAAAATCTTTGCATAATTGTTAAATGTCGAAATACATGGTTTCCGAATCGACGTTACATTGTAAATATTATGTTTTGATAACATTGTGATATTATGTTTCAGACGAATTGTTTTCTACTGTGCTATTCAATCGATAATCGAAGTTCATTCGACAACATTGCTATTAAATGGTATCCGGAAATTAAACACCACTGTCCGAGAGTACCTGTGATATTGATCGGTAAGTCCTGATGACAAATCCTACACGTTGTATGTGAACAAATACGTGTGTTTGGATGTTTTTATTTGTTCGAATTAATTTTTTTTTTCTATGGTTAAAAAAAAAATACAATATTAATCGAAATATTTGTTTCACGTTACGATTTCCAATTGGCAATTTTAGATGATTTTTAACTATCACAACACAAATACACATAGTCAGTTTTTAATTATTTTACGTCGAGTCTTGTACATCGACAGTACATTTTTTATTATTATTCGATTTCATTATAAAATGTATTTAATTTTAAATGTTTCGTGTTTTTTATTTTTTTATTTATATTGTTCTAGTTGTTGATATTCAACTAAAATTGTTTCCATAGTAAATGTAATATCAAGCTCTCCTATGTCTTATTATTTAAAAGCTTTAAAAACCTCTAAAATTTCGCTTGACGGATATTTGCTTTTTTTTATGGAAAATAATTATTTATCTTATTTAATGTTAAAATGAATCGAAATACAACATAAATAAAACCATCTAGGCAAACAAAGGTGTTAGCATGTATGTTTGGAGGTATTTTTACGTGTATGAGTGTCGTTTACTTTGTAGTGAATATTATTTGCTTTCGTAAAATAAATGTATAATCTAAGTTTACAATGATCATGCATCATGACCTACTACAACTGCGACGGAAATGTTGAAAATTTATAATATTTAATCATTTTTCCGTTTATATTCCATTCTTTATAAATACATTTATTGAACGCACATGAAAAGTTGGAATCATCGCGAGTAAAATGACACTAAATACTAGGTTTAATGTAGTCAATTAAAAGCAAAACAAAAAAGAATCTTTTTACGTCTATTCTGTACTTAAATAAAGTGACACTTTTTGTGTCTTTTTTGAAACCCACTAAGAGGTTGGGACATTTGGCTAAGGTTCATTCGTTTTTTACTACGTATTTCAAAAAAAAAAATAAAATAAATAAATCGGAGGGAAAAAAATTCCGTTGAAAAACAGAACGGATCACATTTGACGTTAATGTCACGAATTTTATTTACTCTCGTGTTATACTGATGTACGATTCAACATTGTAACTCGTATCATTGAGAGTAATTTTGCAAAATGTGAGTGGTCGTTTGTGAAAACCCGCTAGAAATAATTTTTATTTAATATGAAATCACAACTATATTCTTATAATTTTTTTTAAAAATAATTCGATGTTTCAAATATTTCACTCTGTACGTTTTACAAAGCAAATCTGCATGCACACCTTTATGTTGTTTTGTTTCTTTATGATGTTTTCATGTTTTTAATCAAAAATATATTCTGCCAATGTCAATATCGAGCAATAATAATGACCGTGAAAATAATGGAAAAATACGGAGTTATACTCAGACGATTTAACCCTAGATAATGAATAAATTTTAATAATTTTTCACATATATTTCAAATTACTAATGTAACTTTATTTTTATGATAAAATTAATATTTTTTCCTATGAATTGTAGAACAGTAGAGTGTTGGCAGTGAACTTTTGTTGGGTACCTCTGCTTTTCCTTTCTGCGCTACTATATACTTCAAACTATTATATCTTTTAAACTATTAGTCCAATCACATAAATTTAAATTATCAACATTTCCAAAAAAAAAAAAAAAATATTTATATTGTATTTTCCTTTTATTACGTTATAAAATAGAGGTCACCACTTCAGAAAACCGAAAAACTGAAAAAATAACTCTGGTAAAATTATTAAAACACTTGGTCATGTTAGTGTTTTGAACCGCACCCGAAATAAAAATTCTAAAACTGTACATTATCTGGAGCTAATCACACTGTGCAAATCTCAGTGGGATACTCTCTGTGTAGCGAGTTCAGTTGAAATAAACGATGTTTCAGAATTTAGATTACCAAATTAATATACACGATACTGATACTGTGTCTGTGTGGGCACGCGTTTCCTGTTCACCAGTGCAGTGATGTGCGTCATTATGTTTGTTCGGTCGTCACAAAAGACGACGAAATAACAATTTTCTCTACTCCGTATTATATAAAAATAAATAAATAAATAAAAAAAAAAAACAATTGACGATTACCTTTTACCATAAATGTAAACCACGAGGTCGTTTGACACTTTGTTCAGTTGGCTCGGCGACAAGGGATTGTTTATCTTATACCGAATTCGACTTTTTATTTTCAATTCAAAATTATTGAAAACAATAACTTTGTGACAATAATCGTGTTTGTGTTTTTACGAATGTCATTATTGTGAAGTTCAATATTACATATTTAGTATCGTCGTATTTGATTCGCCCTGAATTGTGTTTAGATTTATTAACGTGCATCAACGTTAAAGTTATGCGTTGAAACCTTTTTATCACGATTTTTACCGAGTTGTTTTCATTTTTAGGCACGAAAAAAGATCTACGAGTGGACACCGACCAAAAATATGTGACGCAGGAAGAGGCGAAAAGATTGAAAAGAAAGATCAGAGCCGTGAAAAGCCTCGAGTGTTCAGCGTTAACAAACGAAGGCTTGGACGACATATTCGTGGAAGCTGTCCGTGCGGCTACGCAGAAACCAAAAAAACCATGTCTCCTCACGCACTGTTTCAAATAGATCTTATACAAAAAAAAAAAATTTTTTTAAAAATACATGTAATATTACTTACGTGAAATGGGCAGAATTACGCTTATTGTGTATAATGTTATGTACCAATGATATTTTGTACCTATACCCGATAAGTGTTCGCTGTTACTACAAAGCGTGCAATAGTTGTGAATTAAGTGTTTCATTACTATTGATTATTGGGAACACAAACCATGTGCCATAGATAAACTAATACTATTATGCATAAATATTATATACCTACGTTGTTTAAATATACGATAATGTGACCTCGTCGATAATAATGTTGAGCGATATTTTATGTACCAGCGGTTATTGCTATTGGCCATTATGTTTGAGAATTTTTAAATAAGTTTGTTTGTTTTTGAAAAATGTATTATTTTTTTTTCTTAATTATTTATTCATTTTGTAATATTATGTACATGGTATTTTGCAAAACGACACGAATTTAATTATTATACAATTTCAATTTTGATTATTTTGTTATTATACTATTTTTTAAATGATAACGGTGCGTTAAATTTCTTTCAATAGTCAAATTGTATAACTACTCTGTGTTAAAAAAAAAAAAACTGAAAGACTGAAAGACTTCAACAGAAATTTAGCTGGACATACTTCGCACCACGTATATTCTTCGATACTCGGACAAAATAATGGTGTTGGGCTTTGAGAATTTTAGATAAGCCACTTTTAAGATTGGTCAACTTACGTGTAGTATGTTATGGTATCATTTCTAATTTGAAATCAATGATAAACAATAATTGTTGCAATTATGAAGTTTAAATATAAAGTAAGTTTTGGAATTATCACTAGAATAATACATGTCGATTAAACAACATCCGTAAAAATGTTCTATTTCGCTGTATTTTGATGCTTCTAGATTATATAAAAAAAACGAATCCAATCAATTACAATAACATTGTGTATATGCCTAAGGCTATACTTGTAAATAAGCTTGTACATAGATTTCAAATCTTATAGGAATATGTGTAGCATATCTATTGGCCAAAGAAAATTCTCAATGGATTAACAATTTCAACTTTTTTAAGATGTTATTGAAAAGTATCGCTAATTTACGTGTTGTTAATGTTTTTTTGTCAAAATCCTTACATTAAACATGTATGAAAAAAATCCGATACACGATTTTTGAAAATGTTTCAGTACTTAGTTTACGTTTAGTAAAGGAATTAAGTGAGATGATATTATACTTTCAGTTTTCAGTATTAACGATTCTAAATTATATAACAAAAAAAACTTTCAAAAAACAAAATATTTCTGATTATTCAACAGTTCTATATACAACCCGAAAGTGGTCGACTTTTGTCGAGTCTGTCTAAGAGTTATTTCGATATTTGGTGAAAATTTCCAATGTCCAGCACCATTATTTTTGGATTTATGTTTCAATACTGTTTTTCATCCACTTTATACATAGTTTTTTTCACATGATTGGAAATATTTTCGGGAATAGAGAAAAATGATCCGACTAAAATACCAACGAGATAAAATTTCTGATCTGCGCCGGATGCTGGATGAAACTTTTGAACAGTGGCGTGACGAAAATTGTACCTATAGGGTCAAATATCAATGCTATCCACCCACCCAAACATACATACAATTTTAAAACATGCCTTAACATATTGTTTTTCACGAGAACATAAATATTGATACAATTTTATAATATAAATCGTGTCAAAATAATCCAACCGGGTAATAGGTACATGTTTTTTCATAGAATACTTTAACAGCCAGACAAAATATTATCAACCACCCACCGAAAATATTTTGGGGCAACTGTCCCAAAAAAATATGTTCGAACCACTATTACTATTTGAAAACCGCGATGGCATATAAAAAAAAAAAAACCCATCACCGTAAAACCAATATATTCTTCGGTTTACTCAGAATCTAAAATATTACCATTGCAAGTGTGCGGTGTTTGAAAAAAAATATTAATATTTTCCTGGAGTCTTTTTGGACGGGACTCGTCCAACTTCCTGCTCCGTATTAATTATCATATACAAAAAAAATTGTTTGAAGTTCCACATTACGATTTTTTTTTTGTTTTGTATTTTTTTTTCTCGACTTCGGGAGTAAAACAATAATTTCTGTTTCAATCTTTTCATAATATTCCTACCTTATCTAAATATTCACAAAGATTCTCAAACTTTTTTTTCTACGGACAAATTATATTCGTCACATGTATGTCTACAAATTTATTCTAGAAGTAAAGAACAGAAAAAAGATCGCAGTATGATGCTTTATCGAGTATCTGTTCTTTATATTAACAAAAATTACGAAATAGGTAAGAAGAATGAAGTTGCGTTGTGACAACCAGAACGAAAATGTCCAAAACTGGATGTAAAACTACCTCTGCTGTTTCGGAGAGGATCGGATCTTCGTTTTTAACCCTTTCCAGCCCAACACTTCAATTTTGACCCAAAATTTTTTTTTTTTTTTAACTATAATTATAGGACTAACATTAGATGAAAAAATATTTATTTTTTTTTATTTTTGGTTTATTTACCTGACTTATACAGGTATGATTCCTAAAGGTATCATCGGGCATTTAAATATATGATGAAGAATTTTTTTTATAAAATATCATAAATTATACTAGTTTTAAGTTTTAAATAATTTTAGGTACATTGTGCATAAAAATCAATTGAACATTTTATTATATAATAGAAACATTTAATAAAATTAAAGAAACATATGAAAAATTAAAAATAACATCAGTCTTGATGAATATTATCACATACATTAGCATTACTAATTCATAATTAAAACTTTTTTATAACAGTCTTCATTATGAGTATAAATAGTTAATACAGTATACAATACTTAATATAATATAACAAAACTTAATTAAAACAATACTAAATATAAATATAACAACTCAATCAAAACAAGTTATCCAACAAGATACATTTTTTCACAACAGTTTTGGTGATAAATTTAAAAACATTAAGTCCTTTTATGTATGAATATAGTTTAAAAAAAGATTAAAATTAAATAAAAATGAATAACAGTTTTATTGCAATATTGTAGTTTACCAATTATTTGTTATGAAAAGCTATAAAACACATTCTGTTTGGTATAGAAAATAAATGCACATTACACTTACTGCATGTGTTAATGTAAGATTTAATGCAGTGCTTGAATCACTGCTTTTTGGTAGTTGAAAAAGGCCAATGAGCTATTTCATCATACCTGACATCGTCGACTGGTCTTGGGGCAAATAATTTTTTTTTCGTGGTTGGTGGTGTACTAGATAATAATTGTCTTCCTCTTTTATGGACTTTGTTTTTACCAGCTAGTAGTAATGCATAGGCTATATCCGATTTGAAACTTAATAAACATGTAGTTTTTTTAATCTTAAGCTGTTTACAATGTCTTCTATATAATAGCCACGCATTGACCACACACATATCAATCAAATGATAAACGATACATAGGTAAAATCTTCTTACTTTTATGTTCACCCAATATAATTTGACTAACATGTCATGAAGAATCTATACCTCCCATGAATGAATTATACTCTGCAATCGATGCTGGCCTAGGAATATCTATATTTTTCTTTTCTGCCACAGACCATTTTTCACCTTTATTCACTGGGAAAGGCCCTTGATAGTTGGAAATTATATGAACAAACTTGTTATCAAACCATTTAGTGACTACTACACAATTTGCAGTATCAACTTTGCAGTCAAATGTTCCTTTTCCTTTTAACTTCACGTCTTTATCGTTTTCAAGTACACATCCAGCAATTCTGTTTGAACGAACTGTTCCTATACCTAAGATTCCAGCAAACTTTAATTTGCATTGTAAACTATGAGAGTTAAACCAATTATCCATGGGAACCTAAATAACTTTCAAAATATTTCTTGTAAGTAAATATTTAATACCTTATAATTGTCATGCCTGGGGACACAATCAATTAAGCGCATCACTACATCACCACTAATGCCAAGTCCATGCTCTGAAGGTGGCAGAGTACCTTTACCAACATGAATTTCAAAATCATGGACCAAACCATGCGAAGAAGCAATAGCAAACATTTTTATGCCCCCCTTATGAGGTTTATTTTTATTGTATTGTTTCATAATTGAGCGGCCTTTAAATGGGATTATGATTTCATCGACAGCTGTGAATTCTTCTACCTTAATTTTTTTCATATTTTCGCATATAGCATTTATGAAAGATCGTATTTTAAATAACTTATCATGGTCTGGGTGCTCTCTTGGTAGCATTTTACTGTTATCAATAACATGGATATTTGCCCACAAACAGTCAAATCGATTTCTTGACATTGCATTTGAAAACCTAGTTCTTTCTGCCCAAAACATTCTATACGATGGCATCTTAACTATACTCATATACCTAAAATGAATTAAAATGTTCAAATAATATTCTTAATTAGGTATGATGTATGCATAGTTACATTTGAATTCCTAAAAACTGTTCAATTTCTTCTGGTGAAGTGGTAATGCACTTCCCTGATTTTTCAACCGAGTATAGATTTATTTGTTGAGATATATTGTGAATGATGTTATCATCAACAAATAATTTAAAATATGCAAATGGAGACATTACACTTAAAGGCAGTTCAGGTAAATTTTCTTTCCAAATAGTTTCTGTCACATTCCATGGCACCTACATATAAGAAATAATATAATAATGGTATTACATTTTGAAAAAATTTCCCACTATAGTTTATACCTTTTCCCATTTTAGATTTTGGATTTCTTGCTCCACCATAATTATTTCTTGTATTATTATATGTATTTCTTGGTTGTCTATTTTATTAACCTATGAATGATAAATAATTTTACTATATCATAATGGAACACCATTTTAGAACAAAAAAAAGTTACTTCAATATCACTAGAAAATTTTGACAGCATTTCATCTAAGTTTTCAAAGTTGATTTCTTCACCTTCATCAAATTCTTCTATGTCTGATACATCTTCATTTAAAAGTTCTATGATGTCATCATCTTTTAAAATTTTATTAATTTTGGAAATAATCTAGAAACAAAAAAAAAGAACTAGTACTAAATTATTTATGAATTAAATTAACGTGATTCCTATAAGAATGATTTGGAAATTAGACATAAAGTAAAAAAAAAGTTCAATCATTTCTTTTTGCCCAATGATAATTATTGGAATCACGTTATATTCAAACATATAGCAATTGGTAAGAAGTACAGTAGAACTTCGATTAACCATCACTATCGGGACCGGGGCTATGACGGTTAACGAAAATTTTGAAAAAAAAAAAAAACGTGTACATACATATACACTCATTTATATTTTTTACATGCGTGTACTTAAAAAAAAAAACTTACATATAACAAATTATAAACATACATACCACACATATTATAAAAAAAATCTGTAATTTTAGTTTGGTTTTTTGATTCTCTAGATACACGATCCATAAATAATTACCCGTGTAATTTTCATTTTAACTTTGTTTTGATACTAAAAACTGAATAAATATTCTTCTGTAGTTGATTTAATAACAATAACAATTTTTAATTTCACTGTATTAACTCTTGTGATTCAATGTATGGGCCCACTCAAAAAAATATTCCTAGATCCGCGCCTGCGCGATCGTCTAATTGCCTAATTATTTTTTTTTTCGGCGGTGACCGATGACGGATAACAGAGAGTGATGGTTCATCGAGTGACGGTTAATCGAAGTTCTACTGTACTTTGATAAATTATTTCAAGTTATTCGGCTAGTAAATCATGTAATTAATAATAAAATATTTTTTTATAACTCAAAGATAAAATTTTACTAACCGAAACCACAGAATAAATTTCATTTATTCTGTGCCGAAACCAGCACTCAGCAGTACAATTTGCAGTTTTCTGGATTTTGTTCATTTTTGTATGTTTAGCGTATTGAACATGTTTAACTGATAATAATTAAATCAACAATAGGTAAACGGTAAAATTCAGTGTTACCATTCGAAAGAATACAAAAATTGTCGTTATTTGATGTATCACTAAACTTTTAATGAGTCTTTGGAATAAATAAATAAATTTAAGTAAAACATGATTCCATAAGTTATCACTTGACTGCAAAGGGTTAATATTCGTTCAAAACACACAATATTCTAATTTGGTGAATTCCATTATTGCACCTGTTATCATAAATATATGGTACTTCGCGAATCACCGTATGGCCATCAATGGTAATTCGTTTTTTACAGTTTAAGAATCTCTGATCAAACGCGCCAAAAACAAAATGTAATCCCGTCAGATGTTCAGACCGACGTCACGTTGTCAATATTGTGAAGGAAAAAAAAATAAAACCAAACAACGATTTCTATAGTTTAGAAGTTGCTTAAATTTTATTCGGTCACTCGAGTTAAACGGTCCGTGACATGCATAGGTGGATATTGATGACTGGGGGGCTTCAGCCCCCTCCAGAACGTCATCAAGCTCTGTAGGAATATTTTCATTCCTTCACTATACTTTACTAATCGTTCCACTGTGAGTTCAATGCATTCAATACATTTCGTACATAGAAAAAAGTATATCTAAATGTATCAATAGTGATGAAATCATTGATATGTTTGCCGAAAATAATAGATTTATAACTTTAAAATTAAAAGTGTGGTAGCTAAGTAAGCTAGTAAAGTATTCAATTTGTGTAGAATTATGTAAAAATACGTTTTAGTTTTCTCTGCTGTAAAATTGACAAAATATCTCATAAAATGTGGTTTTAATTGAACGCCCGCCATTTATATTATTCATCCCATACAATTGTACATTTATATTGTTTTTGGTATATTATACAATTCAACGTGGCTAAAACACCGAAAACGTGTACATTTGTATATTCGATAAAAAAAATGAGGATTTTCTCAATACTTTTTCTATTAGGAAGATAAAATAAATTTTAGTGTCAAAAACGACTATCTATGCATTTAAAAAGAAATCGTCGAGTTTTTTATGTTAACGTATGAATACGTTTCTTATTCGTAGCTGCAACATACCGTGTACAACGTAAAACACAACAACGTCGTTTTCGAGATTTGGCTGACTGACAATAAATAGACTTTGAAGTCAAAATTTGCTGAATTGGAAAAAATGTGATAAATGCTGAATAGTCGACGGCTATGGTTTTAAACTTATTCAAACCGAACTAACCGAAGACGTTTGTGTCTGTCTATTGAATACATTACACTGACGTTTATCATATAATAGGTACAATCCACGATGCAAAATGTTTCTAAAGAAAATACTTTAAATTTTGATAATGATATGAAATTACAACGAATCAATCATACATTCATACAGGATTGTAGTGAATAACACTCTCAAGTCACAATAAAAAATAAGATTGCTTTTTTTTCTAGTAATTTTATAAACTACTATAAATACGTACTAATCCAAATGGTATATAATATAACTGTACACACACACACACATACACACACAAAAGTAGATACTTACATTGAAAAAAATTAACTTCACTTTACAGAGAGATAAATTGACGTAAGTAATAGTGTAAGCCGTAAGGGATTGTTTTAATAAGTACATTTATTGGACGTAGATGTAAAAAAATATGTAAGAAGACCGGGGGCTGAAACCGAACCGAAAAGAACCGGTTCTGGAACTCAAAAACCCCTAAAATATTAAGAACCGGAACCGAATTTTTAAATTTTGAAATAACCGGAATCGAACCTATACTTCAGATGAAAAATATCGGGTTTTATAAAAAAAAATGAATAAATATTGAAAAAAAAAAAATATCAAATTTTTAGTTTAATTTTCACTTTTATAATATAATATAATAATAAAAGTACGGAATACCCGTTGATAAGCATCCATCGAACGATATAGAATATGTTTTTAAACTATCACAATATTAATTTATTACACAAGTGGTTTTAATAGATAAACTTTGAAAAAACATTTTTTTAATTAACATTTTGAACCCTTTAAAACCGGAACCCTCACCCTAACCTTTATTTTGAATTTGTAAAAAAACGGAACCAGAACCATAACCGAAAAACCAAAAGGTACCAGTCCCTGAAGAAGACTTTGTTCATTTCGGAACATAAATTTATTTCGTATAACTTTATGATTATTTTTTAAATGGGTACTGGACACTGGTTGTCAACACAAACCAAACATATACACTTATTTGCTTTTGAATACATATTTATTTTGTTACTCATTTTACTATTTGTGTGTTTCAAGTTTGTAATATTGTATTACTCAAAATTTAAGACAGATGATAATTACCAAAATCTATTTCCCTCAACTATATTTTTACAATTATGCAATGCTGTTATTAAAATTACTTCTATTAAAAATTACTTTAATAATATTTAAATTAATTATTTATTCCTTTTACTAAAAAATTAAACATTACGAACGTCAGATAATAATTTAATACATTCAAATTTAAATCATGTAATCTATATGAATGTTTTTATTATTTTTTTCCCCCTAGTGGTAATGAAAGGGAAAATTATATTATATCAACTTTATTACAACATTTTCGTCAAATTTTACAAAAACTCTATTTTTATTGCAGGCTACGTAGAAAAGATTCACTTACAACATGTTTGATGAGACCAATTAAATAATTATTAATTTATTAATATCTAACAAATATTTTCGTTTCGTATTTTTACTATTAGTTGATCCTATGGTTTTATACTCATAAATGTAACAAAGCATATAAACATATATGTACCAATTTTAGTTTCTTTGCGATAAAAAGACAAAACAAAAACAAAACAATGAATATCTGTAATTTTTGATTCTTTTAAATCTAAAGTAATGATATTTGTTTCATATAATTACTTATATACTTAAGATGAATGAACATAATTATAGAATGTAGCCTGTTTGACTCTATACGGCTTCTGAAATATTTAAGAGTGTGCAAGCTTACTATAGAAAATACACACATACACAGCGTACGTTCATCAGTTAAATGTGTCGTAAATACGTCTTTGTATTGTGTAGACACAGTTTTACTTATTTTTGAAAAAAAAAACCACGGCAAGATTAATTATAAAAATTGAGCATTACATTAGTATCTCGTGCAAATGCGAACAATAACACACACAATATATCAGTATACTAAAGAAGCACGAAAAATGTACAATCGACAGCCTACGGCAGTACAAATCTATTTATTTTTTAATTTTTTTTTTTTTTATTTGACGAAATCAAATTTGACTTATTTTTTTACAAGACAAATTTTTTCTACTAATCATATGATTCATGATTTAGAGATTTAGAGTTACAATTTGAACAGTAAACAATCGCGTACGTTCGCTCTAAATTAATCAGTTACCCACATATTATACGCATACGCAATACAGTACTAATCAGTACGCATGTAGGTAGCAAAAAATGCGCACGCTCAAGCGGGTTCGAATTCTCAAACTGTAGATTCAAATATGTTTTATGAAAAATTTTAGGAGAGGGGGTAGGGAGAGGCGTTAAATCGGAAAGCGTCTACAGGCGGAAAATCCCTAAATTCGTCACAGCACACACACACACGCACACACACTCATACAAAAACGTATATATTATTATGTTTAAGTGAAATATTATGTTTAATGAATAATCATCATCGGTATTAATAAATTATCAATGTCGTCGTGTCACGTCGCGTGTTTCCCGGGCGCATTGACGATTCATTATGTACCGAGTGTGTCCAATGCCAGTTTCTTTCGTTCATCCGTGAATCGGGATCGGTACCTACGGCGGTGTATCTAGAAATTGTTCAAGTATTCAATGAGTTTTTTTTTTTTTATTATTATTATTATTAAGACTAACCCTCGACAACATAGGCCACTGGGATTTACGTAAAAAAAAAAAAAAAATTTGTTGCATTGCTAATAATTGTATAGTTACATTATAGGTTAATTGTATGTACGTACATTGTTTTGTTTTAAATTTTGGAAAATAATTTTGAAGAAGTGATGAATTCGATTAGGGATATTGAAGATTCTTGACAGTTGCTGGGTGATGTTTGAATATGTTCGGGAAGATTGGCTTTATTCCTGTGAGATTCGTAGTACATATAGGCATTCCGTTAGAATGTGTTTGACACTAATCTGAACTCCGCACGTATGGCACGTATTGGAGGTTCTTCGTGGTTCATTAGGTAGCTGTGGGAAATTTTTGTGTGACCAATACGCAGTCTGTTAGTTACTACCTCTATTTTTCTTGTTTATGAGTAGGAATAATTTAAAGTTATTTAGCAATATATTCAGATCCTAATCTAAATAAACAGACTATACACGTATATTGTACATTTTAATATATTATCATTTTAACAATAATTATTCCGACTAGATAATTCCGTTTGTTTTATAATCGATTATCGACATTCGATTGACTACGTGTACGAGTGTATCTACCCAATCATCCATGCGGTACACACATTTAACAGATCAAGGTAAATATTGTGTTTATAGATTTATTTGAAATCCAGCATTTGAGAGGAAATTTCTAAAAATAAACGTTTATGTTTGACGTATGTATGACTTGGTGATAAGTTTTTCGGGCAATAAAAATGCTTCAAAAGTTTCACCCAGCAACTTTATGGATTAAAAATTTTATCTAAATGGTACTTTATGAAAGAGGTAATTTTGCTCTGTATTCGATAGTTTTTCCAGGCGCGAAAAAGCTTTCGAAAAACCGATTAAAAGTGGTAAAATGTGCCGTAAACGACACTTTTGCTAAATCGGTTTTATAGTTATTTAGTTATGATTCGAAGATTATTATTGCAAGAAATTTGAAATTTCCACCGAATTTTATGACAGACCGATACATATTTTACGAAAATTTAGAAAAAAATTGTCAATTTTCAGGCCAGGCCCTGCGAATCCCTACAATAATATTGTTACTTATTGAAAAAACGGTATATTTAACCTTCTCGCAACAACACTGTCTATTAACCAAAGTAATGTGAAAATCGTGTCAAAGATTTTTAAACCTGCAAATATTTGTACAGAGCGGTATACCGCTATGATTTCGCGCCCGGGCCAAGTGTACGATCTTCACCTCCCTCCTTCTTCAAAAGTGCGTATAAATATTTCACGCGGACTCTTTGGCACCCTCGAAATATTTCGTCTCTCTGCCACCCCTCCCCCCTACGACACGGATCTGTGCCTTGTACGCGTACACATATCTTTTTAAACAACATCTATTTAAAAGTTTACTACGAGTTCCGAATACACTTCCTGTTGTTGCAGTTTTCAAACATTTTTCCCTTCTCTCTTCCCATTAATTACGTTTCCGTTGCATGTGGCCGAATCCAGTGCAAGCAACGTGTTTTGTAGGTGATATCATGGCATCCAATGTATCCATCGATCCAACCGGTTCCGAGAGCAGGGTGAGAAGAGAATTGAAAATCACCGTCATTGGATGCGGATCGGTCGGAAAATCGTGTTTGGTCTACACGTACGTAAAGAACGAGATTTTCTGCGATTACACATTCACCTTGTAAGTGCTTCGCATTAGTGCATGATTTTAACGTACGCATTCGAATGTCTAAAACTAAATAAATTTTAAAATAAAATTTAAAAAATTTAAATCATAATTCGTTTTCAAATGTATTCGAAGATTCAACAAATACACGAAAAACATCGACGTCGACGGACTAACGTACGAAATTACTTTATGGGACATTCCCGGCCTAGAAGCATTTGAACGATTTCGGAGACTATATTATACGGGTGTGAGTAACAACTAACAAGCAGTGCCATTTTGAAGTTTTTGATAATGAATTGAACTACGTGTTACGAACGCGTAGTATTTATTATGGAGTATTTTTGTCGTGAGCAAAATCAATTATTTATTTTTGACATGATTTTTGATTTTCAATACTTACTACTCGTAAAATGTCGTCTATACTTGAATCAGTTATCGAATAAAATATTATTTTTGGATTTTGTCATAAAATAAATACTAGATAGCGCTCTCGTCTTTCGTGACTCGTTTCAATAAAGCGTGTTTCATTCTGCGTACGTGAGGTATAATAACGTATTCGGGTATTCCAACTCTTTTATTCCGTCCATTGTGTCCGCGAATCTGGCCATCAAATTTTTAAATCAAGTTTTATTCTTAATATTATCGGTTTCTAGATTAAAGTGTGCCCAATAATGAACATATCGCTATATTGTTCCGGTTTTGCAGACGGATTGTTTTCTGATTTGCTATTCAATCGATTGTCGAGATTCGTTCAACGAGGTAGAAACATATTGGTATCCAGATGTCAAAAAGCACTGCGGTAGTGAAGTACCAATGATACTAGTCGGTAAGATCTGAAGGCGAGTCCTGTGTTATAATGTTGTGTTTTTACGGCGAGAGAAAAAAAAATATGCAAAAAAAAAAAAATAGCATCTCGGGAAGTGTCGTAAAGGTATGTGATTGTTAGAACTGATTTTTCAGCCAATGCCATCGATACAAAATCGCAATAGTATACTTATTATACAATCTCTACCCTGAGTATCCTGTGAACTTATATAGATTGTGACTTTACCCTGCATAGTGGAAAAATTTTAATGTTTTTTTCGTGTACGATTCAATACTCTCATCGTACCTTCTATGAAAAATTCTATTCACTTTCAAATCTCTCCTAAATTAATCGCACTCGGCGGTAAATTATGATGTGTATTGATACGATATCGAAATCACCATTGTACGTCGAAATAATTGAATACATCATTCAGTTAATTGAGGAAAACAGATCGAGATGATAAAACGAGTTATGTGTTTGTTATCGTCACGACTATGATATATCATATTTTGAGAACTTATCGCTCTATTTTGTGTTTAATTTTATTGTGCTTGCTGTTTTATTTTGGTACCTCATTCTATCTAATTCAATAGGTACGATATCAAACAAGTTCAAATGTGTTGTTAAATGAAAATGTTTTTCCAGGTACTAAATCAGATCTTAGACAGGGTGACAAATATTGTATGTCGATTACAGAAGGAGATGAGCTTAGAAGAAGGATTAAGGCAGTCAAATTCATCGAGTGCTCCGTTTTAAATAGTGAAAACTTAAGCACCGTGTTTGAAGAAGCTGTTCGAGCGACAAACAAAAAAATGTATAAACGTTGTACTCTATTCTAATAACAGCCATAAATTAAATACTAATTATACATTTTATTTTATTAAAAACACGGAAAGAAATGTAAATTCTGCCATAAAGTAGTTTAATTTATTTATATTATATACATACTCGTGTAACTTACGCCAGTTTCCATATACTTTTCGCCCTCGCTCTCAGCGTCCATTTAGGACCGTTATCAGAAACCTCCATCATTCCACTCTCAGTGCTGACATCTCGTCCGCATTGTCGGAAAATGGACACATAGTGAGGCAATTCCGCAATATTAGCAAAAATAACCGTACTCTTCCAATATTTTTTGTCGACATCGAACCCAATGTTAATAGTAAACATATCTACGACATCACTTCATTACCAAACACGCAAGTAGTTATTGAAAAACCGAACAAAACGACATACGGTCCGCCGCAATGTTTCAATTGTCAAGACTAGGGTCGAGCGCATTGACGATTCATTGTGTACCGAGTGTGTCCAATGCCAGTTTCTTTCGTTCATCCGTGAATCGGGATCCGCACGGCGGTGTATCCACAAAGTGCTGTGTAGGATAAACCGTGTATTTTGGATTTAGTTGATAGGGGTAGGTATGAAAAACGTCGACAGAACTTTTCCAATCACGTTTTTCTCAATTTTCAATAACAGACCGATCGAAATGTTTAAACTCGGCCGGCTGCAGGTACCTTCTCGATCCGGTGGTGCGCACGGATCGATGTCATACCGGGGTGTGTGGTATTCGACGTGACACTGTAATACTATGACGTATAAAACGTAATCGATTCGTTTTCCGTCCTGCGTGTACCGACAGAGAACGTATAGTTTGATCAGAACCGTGTTTCGGACCGTATTTCACCGATCCAAAGCGTTATTATAAACATTCATTTCACATGTCCCACGTCCGCGTATTAGTTTCCCCGATAATTAATGGGAGACTCGACGAACTGTCAACTCGTCAATCACGTTCGACACATTTCGCCGTGTGCTCTTTCCGCGGCATCGGGGATTGCGAGCAGCGCGTATAATTCGAATCATCAGATCAATAACACTCGTGCGTGCACGCGCGCACGCGTGTGTGTGAGTGGGTTTTATTCATCTGTGTGCACGGTAACTGCAGAATAACGCACGTCGTTTCGTTTTCGTTTCTTACGTCGCTCGTTTTACTATATGATGGCATGATGGCTAAATGGCAGCGCGCGCGTTTACGACGGCACCGAATCTCAAGAGCCGGACCGAGGGCCTTGGGCATGGTGGGCACCGGCCTGGGGCGCAAAAAGTTGACCGAAAATGGGGATTCAAAATTGGATGTAATCATTAAATAAGAGTTTGAAAATAAAATTCAAAATATTTTATTTTTGTAACATAATATTATGTTATTTAATGTAACTTGTTTTATTATTTAATATTTAATATTTTGATAACAAACGATAAATTTACTTTTGAAATCAATAATTATATCGATCGTCTATCGGCGATGGCTGGTACCGAATGGTATCGTGAACTACGAATTGTAAAAGCGTATGATAATAATCACGTATACAACAATAAAAATAAAATGAATATCGAACGTTTTATCATTTGAATAATCGATCAAATAATATATTCAGAGCCTAAACTGGATAAACAGACTATACACGTATATTGTACGTTTTGATATAATTTCATTTTCACAATATTTATTCCGACTAGACAATTCCGTTTTATTATTTTTGTTTTATAATCGACCATCGACATTCGATTGACTACGTGTACGGGTGTATCTACACAATCTATCATCGCGGTACACACATTTAACTAACATATCAAGGTAAATATTTTTATAGATTTGTTTTGAAATCCAGCATTTGAGAGGAATTTTCGGAAATAACCGCTATGATTTCGTGCCCGGGGCAAGTGTACAATTTTCACCTCCCTCCTACTTCAAAAGTGCGTATAAATATTTCACGCGGACTCTTTGGTGCCCTCGAAATATTTCGTCTCTCTGCTCCCCGCCGCGCCCTGCGGCACGGCTCTGCGCATCAGAGTCGATTGAAATCCGCGCTGAAAAGTCGGTGAAGTTCGGCGGCAGTCATTCGTCAACGGCTCGTTACGTATTATTATTATTATTATTATTATTATTATTACGCGCTCGATCCGGCAACGGCGGGAGGAGTTTTCACCGTTCGTGGCGACTTTACAGATCCAGACTCCGGGACCGTTTTATCGCGTTTCGACCGGCGGTGGCGGCGGCGGCGAAGACAAATGCGTCGTTTAGGAAATCGCTGACGCGCGACAATCAATTATCGTTTTGGCGAGTGGACTTTCGGAGCCCGACGGTCGATCACCATTAAACCGTGGTCGTTACGACCGTGTGCCGTGATATAAATTATAATTACACCCGCGCGCGCGTCAGTGTAGTGACGACGATCAACACACTCGCATCACGCCGTTAGTACGATCTAAACTATCTATACGATCTAACTACTGCGCGTTCTGCGGTAGCCGGCAAAATTTGCCGTATTTATTATTTTTTTTTTTTTTTTGCTTTTATGTCATTCAGACAGCATCACGTAGATATAATATATCGGCGATTTGTTACGATCAAGTCTGTTCGTTTCGGTTTTACTGTAAACCCTAGTCCATTGCATTTTTTTAACTAGGTGACACAAAAGGCGTCTGGTGAAAATATTTCATCACCTATAGATGAGAGAACGAGTATTTATAAAAGCTGAGTGACACACAATTATTTATCTATTTATTATTTATTTTTTATTTATTTATTTATTTATTAAATATTAACGGTCTGTGCTCTTTGAACATAATAGATAATACATACTATGATTGTAGTATTAATGATATGTAAACAATAATAGTAATAATAATTTAAATAACAACAATAAAATTTCTAATGACAGTAAAATACAAATATAATAATAAGAACAACAGAAATGATGACTAAACAAAAAAAATGGATCTTTATTGGCGCTAGACATTATTCGACTTTAGGTTCATTTTTCGTGTAATTGGATTTAAATTTAGGAATATGAAAGGACATTGGAGTACGGGTTGAAAAATTTGGAACTTTAAATTTTATAAGAGATAAGAGAACAGGAGGGTCTATGTTATTTGATAGAAGACTATTCAGAAATTGCATGTCAAACATTTGTCAATGGTCCGCTAGAGAGTTGAAGTCAAGAATCTTTGAGACAGAATATAGTAATCACGAGGATCACATTGAATGTCTAAAATAAAACTTATTATTATTGAATACATATTTTCGAATCGTGCGTAATAAATAATTAAATATCTACCTTAACTATGAATGGTGGATAGTTTAAAATTAATATTTTGTTGTAATCAAATCACAACTTATTATTTATTGATTTTTACCATTTAACTCTAACGTTAAGATATATTTTTAACAATTCGAAAGGTGAGTGTTCGATTTTTATCATACTATTTATTTTGAAAAATATTTTCTTGACGCCCAGTAAAAATTCCGGTCATTATAGATAAATATATTTTCAAGTTCATTAAAAATATATGTCATTATATCCATGTGGCGCTTATATAAATGTCATAGGAAACGGTATAAATTAGGTTATAACCTATAAGGCTTATGGCAGACCTACGATGTCTGGTCATTAAATCTGGTTCGTCACTAAAACCGATGTCATTTTAAATGGTTTCTACTTTAGTTACAATAGCAGAAAATATAGGTATAAATATACATTAGGACGTACCCAAACGATGAACAAATTAATGCATTCTCGACGATTCAATAAATAATAAATCCTTTGAAAATTATTGTATCAGCTGAAATGCGATAAATATATTTTTTACAAACTCGTTACGTTAGAATTAGTTCACACATTTTACGAATCGAATATTCTACAGCGACTTGTTTTAAACCGTCGTGCATGCAGAAGGTTTAGTCGAGATAAACTTCAGCAATAGTTTTAATTTCGTCATTGATAACAATACGTATATTCCTGTGCACCGTTCAGTAAACAGATGAGCGTAAATATAATATTACTTTCAGACTGCAAATGACGTGTTTTCGATAAAAATGATTCGTCCCAATCACGACGTCGAATCCCTCCTATAACGATATCCACTCGTACGGTTATATGTATTTTGAAGTTTCAAATAAAATAGCACGGGATTCAAAGCGTCGTAGCAACGTTGTACAGTTAATTCAAATGGGATTTTAAGGAAACGAATGCGATTTTTATAGAAGTCGCGGAAAATTCGTGTTTCACGAACCGAGGACGCTACGACAGGAAGGACAAAAGAGCACACATTGCAACGTTGAGTTAATTATTTTCTACATTTGACGAGCCGGTCATCGATTACAATTGTGCGCACTTAATTTCACGACAACGTATTTATGTCGTTTGTATTTCAGCCATTTTGTGGCGTATCGCCATTAAACGTACAGATTGTAAAAATCTTAATTATAAATAAATATTTACTCGACGGTCACGAGTATTTGTCATCAGTCATTGTCTCCGTTCCCTTTCTTTCCGATTGAAACACTCACTCGGTCTCGTGGACTAATCGACTTGATTATTCGTCTATTTCAGACGACAACAACGACCAGAGTGCGTGTTCCGTTCGACAATTCGTCGTGTCTTCATCGACGACGGTAATTCGCACGCAGTCAGTCGACAGCCGTGGTTCACGTATCGTAAGGAGATATTTCTACTTGGTTTTTAAACGTCAAAACGACGCGACCGTATTGTGCCCATCGACCTCACGCTCCGTGTGTACTGTGTACATCAGTAATATTACGACGTCGCTGTCTGCATGTCCGTCTCGTAAATTCGCAAACGCGCGCCACACACACACACACACACACACACACACACACACAGTCGCGTTTTATTGAAATTTTACACGAAAACGGGCCGTTGTGTTTGTGTCTGATGTTTTGCCGTCGTCACACACGCAGTGACCCGCGGTAGATTTTAACGGTGGTTTTACGCGCGGAATCGGGTGTTTTCACCGCGAGGCCTTCGCGTTGACGTGACGACTGGAATCCTTTTTGTTCTATTCGTTCGTTTATAATAATATCCAGTCACAAAAATAATCTGGACACCACCAAGTCATATAAATATCACCGGAAACGAAAGAGCTGATAAACTCGCTAAAGAGGCCATTATGTCACCAAATGCAATCCTATGTCAAGTGTATTCAATGACCGACATCAAACTAATAACGAAAAAAAACTATTCTCAATATCTGGCGAAACGAATGGAAATTATCTTACACAAAATTAAATGAAATTAAAAATCATATTCTCCCTAGGCCTAACAACACCCTCTCAAGGAAAGAAGAAGTAGTAGTCATCAACAGGCTCAGAATAGGCCACACCAGATTAACTCATGATTTCCTAATGAAAAAAGAAGACCCACCCATATGCCCGACCTGCAACGGTCCTATGACAGTTAAGCACATCCTCACAGATAGCAGAGAGTACGAACTACAATGTCAAAAACATAATTTAACTCACCATCTTGCTGAAAACCTTAATTTCGATACAATTCATGTTCAAAATTTTCTCAGGGATACAGAAGTTCATAAAAAATTTTTTTTTTTTTAAAGTATCAAAATAATATTAACTGTAAATGTATAATGTACTCTCTTATAATGTATCACTGTAAATTCTATATGCAGCCCATAATTATTCATTTGTACTACTTTGGTTATTACGTATAAGTTTATATTAAGTGTAACAATCATGTTTCACCTGAAAAATTCACCTGGTGAAAATCATTAATCATTAATGTAAATAGTATGTAATTTCTTGTAGCCAATGGCCCCAGTCGCCGAGGCATTTTTAACCAATAAAACAATAATAATAATAATAATATCAAGAGCGAAGCGAACAATGATTGTTTTACAACAATGTCTATTTATTTATTTATTTATTTATTTATTTTTTACCTGGGTCCAAGTTTTCGGGTGACAGACTTCATATTTCGCAAGTTTTTGGCATAAACTTCCTAGATACTATTGTTTCCGCAACAGTTACGTAATGTGCGTGGACGCACGTTATCTTATCTTATTGTTATTATTATATTCTTATATTGTCGTTTGCCCAGATGTCGTGTGCGTCCGCGCATATTACGTAACTAATAAACGTATGAATCAATTTTATATTTAAATAATTAATTATTATATTTTGTGCTTTGTACATCGAAGTTCGGGTCGTCACGGTACTTTGTACATCGCAAAAGCGGACGCCGTCGCCGGTGTACCTACCTATAACCCTTAAAGAGTCACGTGGGGGTCTAGCATACCCCCACATAAATAAAAACAGATGTATTATATTGCGTAAAAGGTGTACATAGATTTAAATTTAGAAGATGGTTTTTATAATAATATTGAATCGATTTTCATAAATAAGTACTTTCGAAAAAAATAATCTATGACTTAAAATATTCATCAAAATTGAAATGGGTCATATTTACCCCCACGCGACTTGTAACGTTATAATTTTTTTTTTGGACTTGAATTTTTTTCAAAAGTTCGTATTATCGTAAATGCAATGTTATAATCGATATAATATTGTGGAATTAGAATTAAATGGATCAGCCACCGACTGTGCAATTACGTTTTAAAAATAAATATTCCACTTTGAATTTCCACTCCATTACTCGATGGCGTGTAGGTACACCGTATACGAAACAGATAAGAACAAATCATGTAATAATTACAAAAGGCTCTCAGACAAAAGGCGGTAAAATTTGCTGGTGAAGAACAACCTCCTGAATGTTCTACAGTTTTAGGAAGACGAGAAAGATGTGCTATTTGTCCAAGAAATAAGGACATAAAAACTACAAATTCATGTCAAACATGGCAAAAGTTTATGTGCCTAAAACATACGAAAACAGTGTGCAAAGATTGTTGGGAGAAAAATCAATGTTCAACAGATTCAGAATAATTGTATATACACGTATCATAATAATTAAATGTATTGTAATAATAATAAAAAAAATTTAATTCAGAAAAATGATTATATAAATTTAATGTAAATACACATATAATTAATAAATATATGCCGTGTTTGAGCTCTAAGAAATACAAGAAAAATTAATTAAAATACATGTTGTGATAGTAAAAGCTTTTGTTTACCGTCTTAAAAATAAGATTTTGCAGTTAAAATAATTTTTTTACAGACCAAATTTTTTTTTTTATGAAATTTTGAAATTTAAGTTTTTTTTTTTTTTCGTAATATAATTTTTAGTTATGCACATAATTTTATATTTATTTAAACTTTTATTTTTATTAATGCATTTTTATCCATATTTATATATCATATGGTAACAAATAAAGTCTTTGAATTTAAAAAAATGAACTTTTTTATACATTTTTAGAAATGGGGTCTGATAGACCCCCACGCGACTATGAACGTTAAAAATAGGCACGCGCCTGCTAAAGGGATAAAAGGCCCGGCGGCGTGACAAAAGACCGTCATTTGCTGCCTCGTTTGCTGCCTATCCGGTGCCGTAGTAAGACCTTCCCAGGCAGACTTACGCGGCGTCGGAAGACAGTATTCCCCACAACCTCGACGAACGGTATATTTATGTTGGTCAATGGTGTAATAGTCGGAGTTATTCTGGCATTGCATCGATCAACATAATCACATGTCAATGGTGCAATAGTCAGAGTAATTCCGGCATTGCACCGACTACTATACCGTTCGCTCGAGGTTTTTCCTTTTCCCGTCGACGCGAATTCGTGTGTATAAAATATTGTAATTCATTCAGCTTTCCTAGCAAATAAAGAACAATTATATTCTTATAAAAACTGTGCTTTTTATTATTACTTTCCGAGTCTTAACAACTATAAAAACGGTAAAGTGTGCAGTAAACGAGACTTTCATGAATTTGACGAGTTATTTAGTCATAAATGTAAAATGAATATGGCTAGACGCTTAAGATTGTCACCAAATTTTATAAAAATTGTTATGGACACTCGGATGAGTTTCCAAAAAAATTAATTACGTTTGGGAGAAAGAATTTTGAAAAAAAAAAAATTTATTTTATCAAATGCAATTTATGATTTTCAATATTATGACCTAAAAATTGAACGTTATCATGCACGTATACATAACCACAACGACGTTGAAAGTGTCGAAAATCGTTTGACATGTTTTTTCCATGAGCGTTTGAAGTCGGAATTTAAACTTTTGTCTGTTATTCTGAAAAATTGCTCGGAATTGGTTTTGACTAAAGAAACGATTGTGCTAGAAAATGTGTATGATTAAATGTTTTTTCTTTCATAATACTATGTTATGTAATAAATGGTGGTAGTTATTTTATGAAAACTAAAATGCTATGAAAAAAAAAATGCACGTTCATAAAAATAACTAAATTAATTTTTTTATCATACTGTATGTAGCGTATTTAATATAGAATTTATTTTTGAAAAAAAAAATAATAAAAAAAACAATGAATAGTACGAAACAGTATTGCATCTCTCTGATTGATGTGAAACACGCTGTATATATTAAGTGCCCGACACCAACGAGTAACGACAAAGGCCGTATGACGGCGTGCATGGGTTCCATTACCGTTATGTGGCTGGACGTCGTATTTTCAATATTGTATTTTTCCACCTTCGTCTGCATGTGTGCGGCGTTATAATGTCCGTAATTGACGGCGGTAAAGCACGCCGACCGCTTGGGGATTGGGGACAACATTTATCGGAACGGAACGCGCGTACAACGAGACCGCGGCCGGAAACGTGGGTACCTACAACGTATACGTGGCACACACGATAATATGCGCACATGACCTGCGAATTCCCTCCCTGCACAACACGTGTGTGTGTGTGTGTGTGTGTGTGTGTGTGTGTGTGTGTGTGTGTGTGTGTGTGTGTGTGTGTGTGTGTGTGTGTGTGTGTGTGTGTAATCAGACGCAGGGGCAGTGAAACGTGCGGACCTTTTAGTGCGGTAATATTGACCTAGATTTTAACTGTGATTATGATTTTGTTTTCTTACTACGATACGCGCGGTACGCGTATTATATTATCTACATATCGTGCGTTGGCGTTCGTCGCCTGTGTATGCCACGGCGTCACTTCAAACATGTCAGTCGGATGCGAAATTAGAAAACACACTTATTTAGTCAGTGACGCAATTAAAAGTAAACGATGAGGGTAGATCCTTCTTGGTCAATTTTTAGACTCTAAGCGAAGAATTAAATTGTTTTACAATCAATGCGTATTAATGTATTGTGTTTTTGGATAGTGAAATTCGTTCAACATGGTTCGTTCAGAATCTTCATAGATAAGAAAGTGTACCAACGTAATATTATCAAAAATGATTATTTTTCGAAATTATCCATGTTATTTCTACACTTTAGAGAAAACTAACGAAATTTGAGTAAAGCAGTAAAATATATCATACCCGAACTAAATATTCATGAAATCAATTAATTATACAATAGACGATTTAGCAAAGAGAACTTTAAAATTTTAAAATTTCTTTTGTAGGTTTAATTTATTCTTCAATATACTTTACATTTAAAATTTAAATATTTACAATATTATGTCCCGCTTTCCAAGTTATTATACTTAAAAATAATATTATACAAATTTATTGTGTTTGTGGACTAAGAATATGCGTTGATCAGATATTTATATTTTACTAATCGTCGTCGGAGTTTTATATGGGAGTATTTGGCGGGGAGGGGTCGTGGCGCATTCACATCTATATGTATGACAAACGTCTATCGCATATCAGAACAAAATACCAAATACACGACTACATACTCATGTTCTGAAATCATAAATCACTGTCATATCGATCTAGAAAATTGACAAAAAAAAAAAAAAAAGAAGTTCCGCAAATAAATAAGTGAGTATCTATTACATAAAAACAGTGCATCGAAAACACTTGCATCGCAGCTAATGATTTCTTTGCGTATGTCCGATATGGTTAGCAAATATTACGAAGTTTATCCATACAACTGTATAGCTATAATTAGATCGATCACGATGTTAGGATTAAATGCATTTTTTTTTTGTGTATCGGTGATCTCTCGGAAAATTCTGCCGCTTTCGGAAGATTTTCTTCACACCTGGAACTATTGAAAAGTGAGAAAAATGAATTCTCCAAGTACCGTCTACGTGCAGATATGCGGTTAGGTTATGTTCAGAGTGTCTGGATGTAACTTTTGGACAAATTTTAAGGAGACCAAAAAGTGTATCCGGAAAAAAAAATAAAAAATATGATCACTGTTAAAGTGTAAAACCATAAGATCCTTAGTTTCACTCAAAATTTAAAATTTATAAGAAATTAGGACGTTTGAAAATCTAAAAAAATTCAAAGTTCTGTATTTAGCCCCCCCCCTCTAGAAAAAAAAAATCAAAGTGTTTTGACATGTTGTTCTCAAATCAGTATAAAGTATTTTTTATACTTATGATGAAAATTTCATACTTCTATAACGACATTACTAGTGCACCAGTATACGTACGCTGTATTCGCAGCCATATTACGACCATGAGCGACGTGATTGCCGAGGCTGCAAAGACGTCCGAAAAGTCGGAGCCGTTTAAAATAATCATTGTCTGAGATCCGTGCGTTGGACAAGCTTGTTTACTCATCCGTATATAATCCACGAGTTTCCCGTTCCGCATACACAATCGTGTAAACGAACACTTTTCTGAGATCTATCTAATACGCGTCGAGTTGTATGAACTATATTCGATTTTTATGTGTATTGACATACGCCACAGACAAAATATGACCAACCACCGGTTTTTATGAAAATATAATTATATTCGCGAACGCCCATTTAACATATAGGGTGATTTTCGTGGAGATTTATCTGTGTTTTTTTTCATATTTTTTAAATGGTAACCACTTATTTACAACTTAATAAAACATTACTTAATTGTTTTTGAAATTTTCACCGTTGGACCAATGGTTTAAAATGCATTGAGAAAATTACCGTGTGTATTTTACGGGATATTGCCGGCCAAGAGAGTTCCGAAAATATGAGGAGACTTTCTCATTCTCAAAATGTGACTAAAGCATTTAATTTATGACATAAAATTGAAATATCTGTGTAGCGTGCTGTAAATAATTTAAAAAAAAAGTGTAAGATTTCATATTTCTCGTCAATGTACTTGACCCGATGAATTACTTCTATTAAGGACAATCGTTGAGAGCGATTGAGTATTTATGTTCTTAGCTCTTTTCTTTTGTGTAAAACTTTTATTTTCAAATAAATTTTACATTTTTCTCCCTTAATACATTTCATATCAGCAACGCGAAACTGTTTCAATAATATAACAGGCGGAACACTAGTAATATAGTGGTACTAATATTAAATTACAGACTGATTGCATTGTACTATGCTATTCAGGCGAATATCATAATTCATTTGAAAACATCTTCAACGTTTGGCAAGAGAACATTTGACATTACTCATCACTGTCCAAAAATACCTATAGTTTTAATTGGTTCGAATAAGTTTGATGTCCAAACATTTAACCATTGTGCACATATTATAGGTTTGTAATTTCTTTTATAATTGATAAAATAATTGGTCTATCGATTTCCTTAGATAAGTACAAATTTATTAATTAGTGATTTATAGTTGTGGATTATAAGTAAAATAATATAAACATTTTTTACCTATAATAATTAAATTGATTTTTTAAGTAAAACTTATTGTTTACCAAGTTGTGATTTTTTTTTTTTATTAAAAATACACGTTGTGTGTGTTCGTTTAAAAAAATAAAACTTTGAGAAGAAATAAAATATGTTAGAATTATTATTTTTTGGCTGTTCAATATTTTAATGATATTAAAAACGGGTGAAATATTTCTTAAGTCTTTTAAAAGTTGTGTACCTTTATTCAATATTTCAAATTTCTTGAAATGCGAAAAGGGCTAAGAACCGTTGGGCTAAAAGTTTACTGAAGTTTTAGTTTTAAAGTACTTTACCGTGTTGAGGGGCTTAAAAATTATTACTCTGAAACATAAAGATCACCGTTTTCGTAATATTATTATGTCACAAACGGTCTTTCACGTAATGTTCTTTTAATCATTATTAACGCCCGTAGTCAAAATCATTCGAACATTTTACAAAAACACAAACTGAAACGTTATGTACATATATCGTAAATTTTAAATTTAAGGCGCGTGTATCGGTACGAAAACAAAGCCCAGAAATGGCACGAATGAATGAACAGCCACGGAAGACGCAATTGAAATGAAAAGGAAGATCGGGGCATCCAGCAATTTCGAGTGTTCGGCTTTGAACAATGAAAGGTTTGGGCGCCGTATTCGACGAAACTGTTTTTGCGGCCGCCCGGAAGTCAACAAAACGTTGTTTCCTATTCTAATATTGTTTCGAACAGTGATTTTACGAAGCCGGCGAACCGAACGAAAACACCCTAAGTGTCACTGCAGCGACTTGACATTCTGTTCCAAATACCTATATATTATTATTTTGTACATGTTCGGTTAGCGTCACGTTTATTGTTACGACAATGCATCTCCGTCATTGCCCACTAATGATCGGAACGTGTAATGTATGCGCTGCGAGTGTCAAGACATTTCTATTTTTATGTATTTTAACATTGTATCGCATTGGAAATTTAGAAAAATAAGACAAACATTCGTTGTGTTTTAAAATAAATCTTTTCGACATTTTTCAAAACTCAACTCGTATAAATATACAAGTTATAGGTATTGTTCACGATCTTTGCCACTCATTCAGAGACGGTTTCCATATTTTTAATCGCATTTCGGTAAACTTGTACGGTGTCTGATCGGATTTAACTTATTTTTTATTTCAATCGATCAAACAAAAAATACATTTTGAAATATGTTATTGGCATCTGGGCATACCTGAATCTTCTAGACCTAAATCAAAAGGCATTTAGTTAAACGTTCTTTAGGCCTTTATGCATCGCATAAAAATATAAATACATTTTGATTAAAACTGTTAAAAAAATAACCACGTATGAACGATCAAAATGTATGTTATACTCGTATACTTGTGTACCAAGCAGTAATAACTGCTCACATATTACGTGAAGTGAAATAATTGCGTGAATATATAAAAAGAAAAAAAAATGTAATAAAGCACAACCAAAAAATTGCCTGCATTCTCCCAAACCCCGTTTTGTGTACACAATATTATGTCAAATCGTGTTACGTTTCAAATCGTCTCTTGGTGGACTCGGTAAAGTGTATTCGACGCATTGGTAATTTACTTAAAATTTCAATTTTCGCAAGTACATAACCTTTTTTTTGTGACGTTTACCACCTTAAGGTGTTACAAATAGCCACGGACCTCTAAATTAAAAACAGAATTTATTTTTAATTATTACCTACGTATCAACTAATCAAAAACAAAAAAATATATATACATACATATATATTATTACTATTGTTATTTACATCATAAATTACAAATAAAACGCCAATATTTTTTTAAATAATATACCTATGTTATTAATGTGTACATTTACTGTTATTTACGAAGTCATTCATAGAGTTTCCTGGGTCGTCGAATAATTTTAAATATTCAAAGAAAAAAATCAAAGCCACTTTCACGAACCCTCGAGTGTTTGACTACAGGCACCTTAAGGGTCCACAAAACATATCATCGGTTGAAAACATCAGCGCCACACGATGACTGATATAATAACCACACTTTAACCTACTCACCGCACTAAACCATGTCTAAGAAGACCGTAACGTCGCAAGCGCAGGTAGTCGATAGAAGTGTAGATAAGGTTGAAAAATAATCCGTAAAAGAGCCTGTGTAAAATTTTTTTATTTTTTTATTTTGCGGCAAACACTTAAATTTTTTCCGATTGTGATAATCGTACACAACAATGTAAATTCAACGTTTCAACCGGATGCTCGCGTTTAATTTATTTGTATTGTTTCAATGTGTCAGTGAGTTTTTCGAATGTTTTGCGACATGACATATAGCTGACTGGTTTCAATTTTACGATTTTTTGTCATAGCAAATCATTTTTTTTCTACGTCGATCCTTTATTTTTATCGAATCAGGTTTGCTTTAATTTTTTTACTTTATTACTTTATGTCAATTTTAGACGCGGTCATGACTAGCTGATATTTAGAAATTTTTTACTTTTACAGTACGCGAGAAAAAGTTATTTAAACAATATTTAAATCAGATACTTTACGGTACAACGTTTGGTTTATGGTCATTTATTGATTGAAATTATTGCAAATCGAAAACCATGACTTTCAACGTTTTCACAGTATCTAATCGCAATTTACCTAATCAACCAGAATCGTAACCGTACTCGAATATAATTTAATATTTTCTTAATTCGTATTCGTCAATATTTGTAGTTTATTTCCAATAGCACGTTTTGATTTGATTTGAAATTCATCAAATGTCTAACATGTATCGATACTATCGGTATATAGCATTATTAATTTTTAACCAGTTTCGGAAAATATAGTCCTGTACAATATTAATAAGACGGAATGTCATTAATTTCGTTTTCACGTCAATACTTTTAGTACAAAATATAGTACACCTATTCCGTACATTCGATGCAGGGGATAGATGCAATAAACTTGTTTTTTTTTCTCGAGTGACTTTCATGGGTCGAAAACTTTTAATATGATTCAATACTATTTCACTAGAATCTGCATTATAATTATTACGAGGTTGATATAAACCTCTGCCTGATTTAAGAGGAATTCCGTCTAATGACGAAAATTTTTTTTTTTTTTTTTAATTATACCATCAACTCACATATCTTCTTTTACTATAAATGTTTTACATATTATTCGTTCTTGCTTTTCGTAGTAATTTGCCTGTCATGTGATTAAATCGACTTTTTTTTGCAAAGTATCGCTGTTGATATTTGTTTATCTATTACTTGAACGTAGTCCATTATTACTCGGTCATTTATTTTCCACAAATAAATAATATAAAAATAGTCATTATTAAAAACGTAATTATTACATTTTTAGAATTATTTTCAGTACTATACAAACGAAAAAAAATGATATTATGTCATGATATGTTATACTAATACCTCACTAGACGCAAATGTATGATACATGATTATTTAGAGACTTTTCATATGTAATCGCAAAAAAAAAAAAAGCCATGACAAAGTTATTAACTGATATTATAATAATATCATGTTTTTTCCACAATAAATACGCGAGATTCATGTATAATTTAGACTATATAATTAATACGTGTATTAAATATTGTACTACAAAATATCTTATTTTACCACAATGAAATATTTATATGAAATAACAGATGTATATAATCCCAAAGTAGATTATTATTTTTTTTTTTTTTTGCTGATATTGGCTTCTGACTCTTTATCATTATTTACGTAATCACTTCTTAAATGTTAACAAGATGGATCTCACGTACATATTTCATGCATGATAATACATATCATGCACAATGCATCATACGCCCGTCATAATTTGAAATGTTTATTATATGCAGTTGATATTTACAGGTTTTTTTTCATGGAAGGCCAAAACGAAGATGGAGTTTTCATTATGTCGGAAAAATCCGAAGTGATTGGAATGGATTTTGAAAAAAATCTTAATTCGACAAGGATGACTATAATCGGAAATCCGGGGGTGGGCAAGACTTGTGTCCTTATTACTTACACAACTAATAAGTTTCCGACAGAGTATATATCCATAGTGTTAGTATCGCAACTTCTTATTTTCAAAAGAAAAAAAGTGGAATTTCCATTAGAAATTAACAGCAAACAATATACTGATGGATTTCGATATAAGTCGGGAGAAAGCAAAAGGAATGCGAATCAGACAAGAGATCAGTCGCAATGAGTTGTGAAATAAAAGCTGTAGTATATATTATTGAAAACTGCATGTGCGTACACCTAAAACAAAAATATCGAGGGGAGGATTCATGACAAAACAGCTACACACATGATACAATAACTGAAAACCAAAATCGGGAAATCTCTTCTCTCTTAATACGATATATATATATATTGGTGCTTCTAACAATATTATAGTGTTATATTAATACAAATTGAATTATTCAAAATAATTACATCTAGGACAAGATAACAGTGGTAAATGTATTGAATTTTAAATAAACGATAAATAATTTCTTTAATCAAATCGATTATGAGCAAAGCGTCAGTGTAAAAATATACCGTTCGTGCATTTTACCGTTTTTAGTTTAATTTTCGGTAGCTTTTTTTTTACCACAAGAAGCAAAACATGTTTTTCTATCTGTATTAAAATATTCTTAGTGATTAGAATGATTAGATCAATCATTTTTCATCAATATTTCAAGTTAAAAATTGATGTGAAATCAGTTGATTCCTTAAAAATCTTACTAAAATTGCGTTAATAATTGTAAAAAAAAAATTGTTAAATAACGGTGATTGAGATGTTTTCAAAATATTAAAACTTGTATTAAAAATATACTTTTAAACAATAATGTTTTTTCGAAGCTCGATTTTTAGTCAAAATTTGTTTGAAAATCTTGCCAGGTATGTAAATGTATGTCTTTAATACATGATATTATGAATTACAACTTTCTAGCAAAATTACTTATACAGTTTTGTCTAAATAACTAAAATCGATTTAGTAATAGTCTCGTTTACTGCAAATTTTACCGTTTTCACTTGATTTTTCTACAGTTCTTTACTTTAGGAAAAAATAATGAGAAGATATAATAAACCGTCAAAATACTATCTACATGCGGTTTCTGATTTCTATAAGTATACATATTTAAGTTAACTGTCATTATTGTCAACTCGGTTTTTGTTCTCAATGATTTTAACAGTTACTGGACCCTATATTTCTAGAAACTTTATTTTTATTTTTTACTCCTTTAATCAACAACAAATAAAATGTATTTCATACAATCCTAATCCACCTTTTGAAAAATTTTCGAGGGATTTTTACTTATATTCCCCCTCCCCCTGTAAACTTACTTGGAAAACCGTATCGTCGTAAAATATTCTAAAATTTTAAAGTAGAACTTATTTAAGTGATAAAGTATCTACTAATATGTAGGTTTTCAAAATTAGTACTTATGAAAAATATTTGTCAATAATGTCCATCCATGGTTTGTAAATTAATAAAGGAGTTGATCACATGTGGAACAAATACACATTGTAATGGAGGAAAAGATAAAACGTGTCAGTAAAACAATAACTCAAAGATCGTTCAAGTTCAAGACTAAGACTAAATGATACGATGAAATCCGATCGTAAAATATATCCACGAAACGCAAATATGATGGATAAGGGCAATTTTCAAAGCTGAAATAATTGGAGGCAGCGAGGGCCCTAGATACTGAGGTCGCTACAAAGAATTTCGTTTGTTTTCAAGATAGTGGAAGGAAATCATCGTTTACTACTATTTTTAATGGTAATTTATTCATGTGCGTCTTAAATTCTTCAGCACTTTTAAAATGTATTTCGTGGTCGTTATATTATTTATCTTCTCGTCAGGAGCAGTGGTCGCAAGATTATATTACATATAATATCTTATATTATTATGGGGAACATTTTGAAGAATTTCTCTTATAAAATCAATGAAAATCATAAAATACAATTTTATTACGTTTAAAGATTCGACAGTCATTGCGCCCGAAAACTCGTTGTAAAAAACAGAGCGTAGTGTACATTTGCGGGATACTGCAGGCCAAGAAGATTACGAAAGATTAAGGACTTTGTCTAATCCTGGAGTAAGTATTGTTTTTAGTTTTAAAATACTCTTGACAAATATCAAGTGTTGAGCAATATTCGAATTCAGTATGAAATTCGTGAAAAGTCGGCTAGGTATTGAAATTGGGTGTTCGTCCCGTCCTTTCACGGGTAAGATACTTGTAGCAGATGTAAAGCACTTCGGTTAAACGGACGTAGTTATTATTTCCGTTTTCATCTCAAGCAGTGTTGTAATTAGTATTTTTTTCCAGAGTTTGGATTTAATAGAACAATAATACTATTCACCCTAAATAAGCGTTACATTTTTATTTGTTTCATCCAATTAATATTCAATTTTTCACATTTAAATAAAACTTAATTTTATTTTAAGCCACTGCATTTTATTCATTATTGTGATCGAATTCAAATTCTTCATTGTTAGTTCATCTATAACTATACAGAGTTCACGGAGGTGGAAATACCGCCATAATCTGCTCCTGTGAGTATGCCACTGATCTCAAAACTTAGTGGTAGAGTATTTTTCAATAAAATCACAAATTTAAATGTTTTTACAACAAGATTATTCTGAATGGAATTCGGCGAAGAGTCATAATTATCGGTTCATGACACATGAATATAACTACTCCTAAGGACAATGTGTATAAATTTATTTAATCAATAATTTTCAATTTTCATCTTAATTATCAACATAGTAAAAAAATTAAAACCAACATTTTTAAATATATTCAACTTTTAAAAAAAATTTAGAAAGTTATTATTGTAAATAATATCATGTATTGAATTTAAATCTTTAATTAAATACGTACTTATCTGAATAGTTTTTCGAAGTATATAGGTAAATACTTGTGACTTCAAAATTTAGTTTTGCTGATTTTTATTAAATACATTTTTGCATGAATTAATCATCTTTTTGTGATACATATTATTTAAATAATCAAGCTTTTAAAATTATTAATACATTTTTTTAATAAACTGCTAATTGTTGTACAATGTTTCTGGATAAATTTTAGTTGAATTCGAAAAGATTATATTCTATATTATTAATACAGATTATTTCCATATTGCAGACAGACTGTTTCCTACTTTGTTTTTCAGTCGGTGATCGAGCTTCATTCGAAAATACTGTTTCTAAATGGTACTCAGAAGTTTATCGCTACTGTCCCAGAGAAACTATTCTATTGATAGGCTAGATATTTGACATTTTTTTCACTGCGAACTATGATTTAAGTTAACTATTACCGTACGAATAAAATAGAATAAATTATAAGTTGATATAACAAGGTAAAATGTTTATTTTTTTTTTTTAACTGTACATGCGAATTTGTATGCTACGCAAAAGAATATCGGGGTACTAAGAGAACGCATTTTTTTTTCTAATACTTTTGTATAAGTCAAAATATTCTTTTCCCATTCATCACCTCTAAATACTTAACATGATTATAGCATTGTATCTATACCAACAAATTTTCTCAAACTGTTTTTTCAATTTTACGCAGGTATAAAAAGCGATCTAAGAGAGTGTAAAACGAATCGTGTCACACTAAAGGAGGCCATTGGCATGAAAAACGAAATTGTAGCATCGAATTACTTCGAGTGTTCAACTCTGAATAATGAAGGATTGTCCACAGTATTCGCGGAAGCCGTTCGTGAAAGTGTCAAAAAATCTAATCGTTGTAAAATATGTAATATCGTTTAAAAATAAACGTGCATAATAACGATGAAAAAAAAAAATAACAAAAACAATTACTATAATGAACCATATGAACAATACTACGTTGTTTAGTGCGTAATATTTTTTTTTATTTTTTTTGACAAACTTTGAATTGAGTAATGTACCATAGATTAAACGATATTAATTTGTAATTTATATATTGGTTGCTTTTCATAATGATATGAATAAAAAATGTATTTATTATGTTTACATGATGTTACTACTATCGAGTCTTCCAGTTTAAAATAGTTTGTTTAATCAATCTATAACAATGACATAATTATAATGCAATGCGTTGTTGATTAATATTGTACTTAATTTATTATAAATATTATGGCCAAATCTATTTGACTTTTTCAATTGTATTCATCATTATAATAATGGTCCCATAACACATCAACCAAATCACTCCTTCACTCTTTTTCTAAAGAACTCCTGTCAGTATTTTTTTAATATAAAATTTCTACTGCCGTTTTCAATATAATATTATTTTTCCAGTATTTCATACAGTACCGAGACCCATTTACGATTCAATAATACTGTAAAATCAATATATGAATGAACCATTGAACATTTGGTAAAAAATATAAATAAATTGTAAACTAATTATAAATCTACTATAGAATGATTTACAAATATATATATATATGTGTGTGTGTGTGTGTGTGTGTGTGTGTGTGTGTGTGTGTGTGTGTGTGTGTGTGTGTGTGTGTGTGTGTGTGTGTGTGTGTGTGTGTGTGTGTGTGTGTGTGTGTGTTTGAAATGAGATTAATTAATTTCTTTTTATTTACAATAATAATACAGAGTGGGGCAGTGGGTTCTGACGAATTTTAATTGTAGTTTATAAATCAAGTATTAAAAACAAAGTTATGAAACATGTTGTATTTTATTCAACGGAACGATTATATTTAATTATTATCAACAAAAATCCCAACTTTAAAAAATTACATTACATAAGTGACCACCTTCATTTTGTATACAGTCGGCTGTATAGTAGGGCTGGGATTTATATATATATAAAAAACCAAAAATATGTACATATATATTCAATTAAAATTTCCAAAATATGTAGTGTAAAATAAAAAATATATACTAAGAAAAATGTGAAACATATGTTAATGTTTTAAATTAAAATACAATTCTAAATAATTTTTGAATAATACAATTTATTGTTTTTTATGCCTAATTAATTTAATTTAAAAAAATATAATAATTAGTGGCAACAAATTAATCATTGATTAGTGATAAAGTAAACACCATGAACTTTAATCTGATGACAAACTAGTTTAACTTATCTACTTTAGTACCTAACCGTAGCACTCTATAAATCGTCAGAACCCACTGCCCCACCCTGTACATGTTTTTCATAATGCCTTCCATATAGTTAGGTAATGTAGCGTCTGTGGTCGCTGTATTAAGCAACTCCTAAAATTCAGTAAAAGAGCACTTGCAGTGTTACACGAAAAAATTTTGCAACGATATATTCAACGAAAGAGGAATGAAGAATTGTATATAGTTTTAAATGGCAAGAGTTGTTTTTGCGAATAGTGTAAAAAATTAATGCCAAACCACTTGACATTTTCTCCGCAGCGCGGAAAAATGTTGAATCATATACGAGTATATAAATTATTTTTTGTATTTTTCTGTTTCTGAGGCCTCATTTTATCAACTACCATAATATTGTGTAAATAAAAAATAAACATAAATAGTGTATGATGTATAATATAGACAAATTGTTTCGAGCGTATAGGGCGGATTTCGGTTTTAACTCGCGTGTGTCGATCACTGTCAGCTATAAGTATTGAATATATTATTATCTTGATTCGGCCGAGACAATTCGAAATTCAGCCTTCATACTTTATAAGGAGTTTTCTATAAGGCAATAGTATTTTGTGCGTATATTTCCAATACGAGAACAGGATCAATTTTCACCCAGTGATACCGATTGATCCGACGACGCGACGCAAATAACGAAAACCGTTTGAAGTATATTTACTTCGGATTTTCACATACAACTTTTTCCCTTCGTGAATTTCCCGTTGAATATTTCTAATTTTTTCAACTGTTTAAACACAAATTTTCGTTAGTAGAAGGCCACGTTTTATAAAAAGCGTTTGTATAAGACAAAAACAAGACAAGAAATCCAAGTCTGTTTTTGAAATCTTTATCGCTTGACTAAATCGGACAGGACTTTTTCATAATTTGCAAACCGTTCTTCGAAATGTTCAAATTAAAAATCGTTGTTCGTTACTCTAAAAATTAATCACATTAGCTAATTGGATGTTGGCAAATTAGGCACGGAACGTTTTTTAGTGAAATAGTTTTAATTGCCAAGAAAGAGGTAATTACTTGAATTACATAAAATCACTTGAATCATTGGAAGAAATTTGGATACACTGTTTTAAATAAAAAAAATCACGGAGAAGTTTTGTAGTGTTATACAGCTGACAATATTTCTATACGATTGCGATTATCATTATCACTCATTACGGTGATCATATTTTAAGATTCCTGCTTCGTATGTAAAATGTGTGTGAATCATTTCAATGAATCAGTGAATTTCGAATCCATTTTAGTACTCTGGTTTTAATTCCGGTCCAGTCAACTGATATTGAATCTAGTTTGATTGAGTGGTGTTAAAAAATAACATGAAATTTTTGTGTTTTACACACTGTATCATTGCTTAAATCACTTACTCCAAGTTGTGATTAGAAGTTTATACGTTTTTCAAAGACGCGAAAAAAAAGGTGTTAAAGGTGTTCGAATCTTATCACTGTTACATAAAATAAATACTGCATACTTTTCTAATTCTATGTTAAAACTACTGTTGTTAACACAAAAAAATCCGGTTTATCAGTACTTTTGGTTGTGATTTTTTATGTACAAAAAAGTACTAACCTATTTTTATGTTTTTTGATCCAATTATAATTTTTTTTCTGTTAATCATTAAATTTTTACTTGTCATATCACAAATAATAATAAAGTACTAACTATAACGAAGTATATTAGTGCGTGTTTCATAACCACATTCACGGAACTGCAGTATACTTGGTATATTATGGTATATTATGGTATGTTATAATTATTGTTTTCATAAAAAGTTAACAACTTCATAAAACAAAAACAGTTTTTATACAGTGGCGTCATTTCAGTTTTCAAGAGGGGAGGGGCGAAAGTTTTGACCTGCCCAAAATATAACTAGGTAAAAAAAAATCCTTTTATCTGAGATAACTCACTTTTTGTGGGATAACAATGACTAAATAATACAATAAATAAATAAATAAATAATACATATTATTATACTTATATAGTTATATAATAAAATGTACTATGTAGATTGTAGGTTATAGAGGGATACCTTATATTAACTATTAGCTATTATATGATGACTTACTTTGAGAGGAATTACCCCAATTGGTGCCCTATTTACACCAAATATGAGTATAAATGTACAAAAAATAAAACAAAACATACAGTAAATTATTAAATCTTTATTATTAATTATTTTTTTTTAATTGTTTTTTAATTGCTATTTAGATAATTAGAATGTTATAGATACTAGGCATTAACTGGGTATCTTCTAGTCTTCATAGCACCAAACATGTCAACAGCTTGATTCAAATCTATTAATGAATCTGTCTCTTTCTCCACAGCTATAACTAATAAATCGCTAAGCCGTTCATCCCGCATAGTTAATCTTAAATGCGTTTTAACAAGCTTAAGCGAAGAGAAGAAACGTTCATTTGAAGAAGTTGAAACAGGCAAAGTTAAGAGGATAGTTATTATTTTTAATGTTTCAGGAAAAGCATTAGGAATTTTGTTTAAAATTTTGGAAATGGAAAAAATATCATGATTAATTTGGATTGTTTTAGAATTCTGTATAAGGGCTTTAGCGGATCTAAATTCAGAAAAACAAATGCGTAAAAGTGAGATACGACCTTTTTCGTTGGGGCAGTCGATATATAATAATATAGCGAATTAAATAATTTGAAATGTTAATTTATAGCGGGCTTGCGGCCCATATCCGGCCGCTAATGTAGGGGTGGAGGCAAATGCCCACTCTGCCCCCCCCCCCAAATGACGCCACTGTTTTTATACCGGTCAAATACAAAAAAAAATAAATTATTAAATTGTCAGTGAAATGTATACTCGGATCACCATATTGTGAACAGCATTAAAATACTTACATGAAATAATGGTGATGTAATAATGGTTGTAAAAATGTCTCATAATGACATGCGCAGAGATTTTCTATGGTGTCGTGGGTAGTAATTAGCCGAACCGATTAAAAATTACACGGTGTAAATTTCGAGTGGTTATTCTTAGGAAAAGTAACGATTTTATCAGTTCTTTTCGCATTCCACGGAGAGTAGAAAAGTTTTCATGGAAGAAACGGTCATTAATTCTACCCTTCTACTTATATTTGTAATTCTAAGTATGTCACGTTAAAAAAATATATTTATTTTTAATAACAAAACCATAAATAAAACAAAAGGACGGATTCGCTCAATGAAAACGTCGTTACTCATTAGCCGCCGCGTTCACGGTGCTGAATATCGAACAAACGATCAAAATGTAATAAAGGTAAGTACGTATATACCTAGGACGCCGCCTCGTCGAAATCACCGAATTCGTGAAAGTGCGTTTTGGAGTAAGCGAATTAAATTTTGCTGAATATCCGATTTAAACTGGTTATTGATGTCGATGCTTTTTTACCAAATACTCAATAAATAATAAATACAGATGAATTCTTATGAAATTAAAGTAAAGCACTAAAACTCGTATTCTGTTTAAATCTCGTGCATTTTTCCTGACTTATTACGAACGAACCAATACAAAGATCGTTATCAGAAAATAGGCATGAAAAAATATTGTATTAGGCAATTAGAACGGTATCCGGCCAAAATAGCGAGCAAAAAAATAGCGGAAGGAAAAATAGCCAAACCAAAATAAAAACTAAACTAAATTATAGCGAAAAATAAATTTCGAATATTTGGGAAAAACTATGTATCTAATGACAATATATTACTAAAATTATATTCATATTTTAAAATGATAATTTTTATTTTATCGCTTTCATCGTTTATTCATATACCATACCCGTGCACACACAATAAACATAAAATAGTTGTGCACGGCTATCATTGACGTTCGCGTGTACTGTGTTTTTAGTTATAAGTGAAAATTTGTATTTTTGGTATTATGGAATTTATTAAATCTAATAAAAAATAAATAAAATGTATAAAGATTGGTCCGAAAACATTCGAAGTATAACTTTATCTTACAATGCTAATGGCGATTTACACTTTTTAAAAGGTATAATATTGCTTATAACTTAAGTATGCAAAAGCAAAATTTTATTGAAATAAAAAAATGACGACATAATAATAATTATCGTAAATACAATATGATGAAAAAAAATCTTAAAAAATATTGCTTTTCGCTGTTTTGAATTTCATAAAAATGTAATTTCGTTTTCATATTATTTTTCGCTGTTTCGTTTTCGCTATTTTTTTTTTCGCTTTTATGGCCCAGAACCAATTAGAACTCGTCAAAGCTCGAATGCAAGGTAAACGGTCGGTTGAGAATAAAAATAAATTCGTTCACCTCTATGTATACGAACTGAAAAACGCTGCGGAGTTAAGAGGTAAATGAAACGTCACTGTTTGTTGGCACCGGTTTTAAATATTTCATTATTTATCATCGCGATCCGGGAAAATATTGTTACCGTTTTTTCTTGACCGAACGCTGAAATTCGTACAACACGCGCGCGTTACGAGAACACGCATCATATACGAAAATTTATTGTGCACGTCGTTTCCCCCGTGAAACGGGCACCCGACTCGCACTAAATCACCTACCGCATGTGCGGCCAGCTCTTTCTCGCCCCGCTCCCTCTTCTCGTTCAACGTACCACACGCGTTTATCAGTCATTGCTAGCGGCGGCCGGTAGTAGGATCAAAAAGTTCCCAAAATCAATTGATAGAAAAAAAAAAGAAAAAAAGCTGTTTTTCTTGACAAATATCTGAAATATTGGAAACAAAAGTTGACGCGATTTGCTATCCATAAGGTTGAATCGTCGAGACTATAATATTAGTCTCTCGTTTGCCGTAATCGTGTCCATACGAAACGGGGTAAACGCGTTTTTTCAAAACGTCGCGATTCGAACAACGGGCCAACATTAAATTTTGTTTTCAACTTGGCGAAACTGCTGCAGAAATGCCCGGATTTTCGCAAACAGTTTACAACAACGAAGCGCTGGTGTTGGTGTTGTTGTTGCTCATGATCGCTGTGAGGTCCTAAGAACAGTACAGCAGCCGGTGGTGGTAATTCTTTAACCGTCTAAGACGTTGCCCGGGGTACACTACGTGGAAGCGAATTACCTTTGTACCCCAATTAGCTACCGTGGAAAACAGCAACCGGGGTTTGAACTCAAAAGAAATACCTGGGTAACACTAAACCGTATCAGGACTGGCCATGGTAGAAATGATCAGATGATGTATAAATGGGGACTGCGTGAAACTGAAACATGTGACTGTGGCCATGAATCGTAGACGATCAATCATATCACCACTAAATGTCCGATTCGTGAATTTAAAGGCACCATGGAAGATATTCACTTAGCGAAGGATGAAGCAGTGGAATAGATGAAAAACATAGATTTGGACCTATAGCATGACTCCAACATTTATCCTATGGGGAACTTCTTGTCTATTTTATATTAATAATGTATTTGTATTTAATCAATGTGTTTGCTTATTTATGAGTTTTATCACTATATTAACTATCTTTTAACTTTATACATGTTTTATCTTTTTTTTTTTATATATATTTTAATTGTTTCTGATGTTGCTCATAGACGCCATACGAAATAATAATAATAATGAAGCGTTAAAGAAAACAGTTATTTATGATCGGTTTAGTTGTTTCGAAAAGAGTCACTTGAAGACGAAGAGCGGAGTGGCCGACCACGAGGTCGTGCCGATTGTGATCTTCGACAGCGAAAGGTTGATCCACAGACAATTCGTACCCAATCAAAAAAGAAAAGTTAACTTTGGTTTTAACCCTCCCTAGAAATATGCGCCGACCGTGGTGTATTTTGTATCGAATTCGTAGTCGTATGATATTTCGACGTATGGATGCGGAAGGATGTTCTTATAATTAGGTATATTTTGAGATAGACTTGGCAAAAAATCAATTGGGCACATCGTGTAAACGCAGAACATTGAAAATATCGGAGAAATCTTGTTTGTTTTTCAATTTTCATTCTGTGAAATTTCAAGTTTTTACTACCAAGAGTTGTAAATTTCATAGCTTCAGTCGTATTACCAGCTCTCGAAAAATATAAAAAATCGGAAATTTAATTTTGATATTTGTATCGTTTAAAATTAGAATTTTAACTTTCGTATTCTAAATCAAAATACAGCCAACTGACTGAAAAAATGATTTATTACATTGCAATTCTATTCGCCAGTCCCTCTGACAATTTGTCGTCCGATGAGTGAAGCGAAAAAGACCCAACGTCCACCTCCAATCACACCAGATATTTTTGACGAGATTTTTTATCGGTATGTTGTCAGTCATTTTTCTTATTATTCAGGACAAAAACAACTCTGTTATATAGTGATTAAGGAGAGTCGATACATTTACAGCCACACTTTGTATTTCAATTAACATAACGAACAACTATTCTGTCAATAAATAAATAAATAAATAAATTGTACGGCCCAGTTGTACAAAACATATAGAATAACACTGAAGGATTTACAAAAAAAAAAAAAATAAACAAGTAAATACAAAAATCCATTTGTAGAAGGTTTAGACGAATATTATTTTACATAGTAAAAAATGTTGTCGGTCTCCCGAAAAATTCTTTCTTTTTTTATAACGATAATTTTGCAATATTCATTCAAATTCGATGATTTCTATTTTTATCTGGAGTGGCACTCGTCAGATTGTCAGCATACGAGTACACATAGTACACAGTTTACAAGACTATTTTCGAAACACTTCAACGGAAAACCTTTTTCGTTTGTGTTTACTTTGATCGGTCGTACAATATCGAAAAACGTAAAATAACGCGCAATTTATTATCGGCGATACGGGTTACATCCAATAAAAAATCCGAACTCAAATGTTATAAACGCGTTGTTTCATCGTTTGTTTTTAAATTCATGATAAAATTTCGCGTGAGAACATGAGATCCAAGTGGTATCACGAAACCAAAAGACACTGTTTGACAGCAAGTATCGTATTGGTCGGCAAGGCCGGATAGCATAATATTTTACAGTAAATGTTTTTGAAACCAGTGATGTTTTGTACAATTTAAGTTTTTTCCAAACCACGCGTGGTGAAATAATAATAATAATAATAATAATAATAATAAATATGTTTTATTTTCATTTACAACACCCGATGTTATTATGTTGCATAATAAATAAATTATAAGATGAATAGAAAATAAAGCATGATGAAATGGAAATTTATAATTGAAAAACTCGTAGCATGTTATATAAATAGGTAGGTAATACTTGTGAGTTAAAATTTAGTACCGTTGAAAAATGCAGGCACAAAGAATGACCTGAGGACGAGCCGAGGAAATTGTGTACTGCTGAATGAGGTTTACTTAATTGAAAATATATATATTCGGGCTGCGAACGTAGTGTTCGGCTTTGAATAATAACGGATTGCGCACGGTATTTGCGGCAGCCGTTCGTGCTGCTATCGAAAAGCCGTCGTGTTGTTTGTGATCCGTACTGTTTTATAAAATTGTTTCCGAACAAACGGTGGAAAAAAATAAATGAAAATCCACACGCCATTGCGTTAGTCATATTGTACATTGCGTCTACTATGACATCTCACTCGATAAGACCGTCTGGTTACCGATAAGTTCTTAGTGTAACAACTAGGGTTCTTAATTTGAAATATTTCAAAATTGAAAATTTCACTCATCTTGAAATATTTCAATGAAATATGAAATACAATTTTTTTTGAAATGCATGACATGATGTTGGAAAATAATTTTATGATATTATGTATTAGTGAAATGTTATCAATCAGATTCTATCATTCCTTGATTATAGACTTACAGTTTGACCATAATATAAACTAATAATTTTATTATTTTGTTACCTACGCACTGAATTTATAAAAATCTATACGACACGGCGTATTGTGAAGGCTCCATGTTTTATACCAGATACCAAATAATAAACATATTGAGTTTTATAAATTTTAGGTTGTAACCACGGTCTTACAAGATATCTTCTAAGACCGTGGTTGTATCTATTAATGATTTTTGGAGCTAGAAGAATTTTATTTACTTGATTCGTTATTTCGTAATGATTATTTATTTTTTTTTCTTGTCATGTGTTGTACATTGTAATTTGCAAAAGAAATCTTAAGTGTCTAGTTACAAATTAGATACCTGTCTCATATTGTATTTTTTGTACTTATTTAGAGATAATATCATTTCATAAATAATTTTGAGGAAAAAAAAGTAAAATCTGTAATAGATAAATAATATTGTTTTGTAAAAAATAAATGTATAGATAACATTCACAAATGCAAGGGTTAAAAATGAATAGTAAGTATGTTTTATGTATGAGTATAACTGTATGAGTATATAATTTGGTTCAGGCTATATTTAGGTATCACCTTTATTTATACATTATAAATTTAATAAAAAATTAAACACTATAGAACTAAAAGTAACATAAAAAAACATAGGCATTGGGCACTTTGTGCTTAAAAATTATTTATGTTTTCAACGTTTTCATAGAATAGAATGGGTATACTACCTAATTAAAACGTGTTTTCTCATCTTTATTACATAATATTGCTGAATAGCTCTAATATGTATTGATTGGAAAACTACCCTTTTTTTTATTTATTTTGGGAAAATTTTTATTTTTCGTGTAAATGAAATATTTCATGAAACTTTCATGAAATATTTCAAGAAAATAAATTTCATGAAATTTTTGAACCCTAGTAACAACCGCGTGAATTGTATTTACGAACCGGCTATAATATTATCGTACCGTGGTCGGGGATGACCGGTTGATATACAATATTCAGGGAAGATGTTGTCTAGTCTTTTGAATGTATTTATATCGTAGCTCTGGCGCGTATAATCCTGTATTCGCCGGATCTCAACTTAACAAATGAATTTAGATTGGTTTGGTTTGAGATTAATGTTATCTAATATCATATATAATACTCGCAAATATGTTTATGAATAATAATATATAGAAATATGGAAAAACGACATGTTTAAAGTACCCACTAGATGACGTTTTGGATCCAGAGAGGTGCCAGATGGTGCTTTTGGAGCATTATGTTACTTCCCAAAAAAGTATTGACAGAACAGAAAAAAATTAAAATAAACATTATTGTAAAACCAAGAGATCATCACTTCACTCAGAATCTAAAATATTTATTTATTTTTAATTATTTAGTTGTCATGACATCTATACGTAATGGTCACAAAAGATCGCTTGGAAAAAAATGACATGCGAAATAAAAAAAAAAAAAAAAATGTAACATATGAAAAAACGTGTCTATTAGTATACTATAAAAAATGTGATTTTTCACTCTTCAAACAAAAGAATACATTACATTCGAAAATCCGATAAATGGGTTCATTAGTGTTTTGTGATATTGGCGATAACGTTAGACGTTAGAGACTCTCACAGGCACTTTGTTCTTGTTGCTGTTTTTTTTTTTTTTTTTACAGTTATTTGTCGCAAAATTTTTTTTACTATACGCACAGTTTTGCTCGCGTATTAATACGTTTCATTACGTGACGATTAATAGCGAAATTTTCGCGTGAATAATTTTCGGAATTGCTGTGAACCGTGAGCACACAATCCAAAGGCAGTGAAAAGTAAATACAATCACGTCACTCACCAGTTTTATTGTGGTTACGGAACCTACGTAACAGTGGTCACGATCTCACTAGCGATTTGCTAATAGTGGCTATGACGTCATTCATGTTTTGTACGCTGTTCAAAACTAATTCACTTTATCTTATCAACGGTGTCAAAATGCCAACATAACATTATGTTTCATAGAGTGGACATGGTCGAATAGTGTGTGATTGTCAAGATCGGTAGAGGGTAAGGCAAAAGTAAATATGCGTTAAACGTTCTGTTTCCACGGATGTGATTGGAATGGTCCGTCGAAATCTAAATTAGAAGTTTTTTTTTTTTGTTCTGATGTGGCGCTGTGGAATTGATATTTATAGGCTATCTTTCGTTGGAATTTTCGGGAAAAAATTGTCATCGTTGAAAAATATAAAATATCACTAGGTAACGGAAGATATAATATTAATTATAATATTAATATTTAGGTTATTTTTACAATACGCGTTTACGAATTACAAGTTTATAAAATGCATATAAGTTTTTATACAATCACAATCATCAGTATTGTACGTCGTTATACAAGTATTAAATACGATTCATACCGTGGATGAATCTGAATCATTTAAAATTCCAAGAAATCAGTATTATTTTCGAAACGCCACTGTCAAAACACTGTACCTAATTTTTTACTAACGTCGTTTTACTAACGATTTTAAAGTGATTGATCACCACTTTAAAATTATCAACAAAGCGTATAAAATATAAATCAAATGACATCGTGTTAAAATATGTAGGTTTGAAACCGAAAAACGCATACTTCATTAACTCAATACCTAAGTATTCGCATGAATGATTAACGTGTCGACGATATTTCATTATCATATTCTACGTGAGTTTCCACCGACACATTATTGTGATTTAAATTCATAATAACGATTTGTGTATCTACAATTTCTCATAAAAATTTATACAAGTGCTCTGATCAAATTACGTATATAGAATAATCAAAGAAGTACACGTGAAATGAACATCGTTTTCGAGACCCTAGTGTGACACAACCCTATACAATGACGAATTCCATCGTCGTTCATCAGTGTCCAAACGGTTTTTGATTATTTTGTTTTCCGATAAATTTTCACCTAGGCACCTACAACAAACATTAGTAAACATGGAGCTATTGGATAAACATTCGTTACAACGTAATATTAACCCGTTCGTTTACCATGCACATTGTATTGTGCGTTGGATTAGTAGACCTATTTTTAGAAACTAATTTGGAATTTGGAATTTTACCAATTGCTGTGGAAATAACATTATTCCAGGGGGGGGAGCAAGTTCCCCGACTTACCCCCCCTTGGGGACGCCCATGGTTGGATATAAATGTGGTTAATTTGTTCCAGTTGCGTTCAATATTTATGATTTTAGTATTCTTTGAAGGAAAACATGTGAATATAAAACCAAACATTTGAATCTGTTAAAATGTGATAAGACTATTTATTTGACGAGGCAATCGCGGCAGCTCGGAGGATTATCAATGATTATCGTGTTATCAATAATCAGTTTATCACTATCATAATATAGATATTATGTATATTATGTATAATACAATAAATAAATAATAATAAATCTGAATTTAATGAATTTAGAATACTATTCTATCTGTTTCATTTATTTACAACCATCCATACAAACTAATTACTTCTACTTGTAACTATTATAATTAAAAATTAAAAAAAAAAACATTTTACCATTTTACTATTGGCAGTGGCTGGAGAATATTAGGTATGCACTTTTAACACACTGTAGATAGGTGCCTAACTATAACTAATAAACTAATAACTGTGGTCAAATTGTGTATGTACATTTTGAACAGCTGCAAGAGGATTTCTCAGATATTGCTTTATGTTAGTGTTCTCTGAATATGTTGGTTTCACTAAGCCACTGGTCTGAAAAAGTAAAGTGCATAATATTCTTTAGCTAGGTACCTGCTCCAAATTAAAATTTGTCATACAGACAAGTTTTTAAGTTGTTTCATAATGTATGTTATAAATACAGTTTCAACATAAACAATTTTTACAAATTTTAAATGTTTGCCAATAGTAAAATGGTAACCCATATTTATTTTTTAATTGAAACAGTTACAAGTATGAAATAATAGTAATAGTAAAATAGTTTTTATGAATGGTTGTAAGTAGGTATTCTAAATTCAATAAATTCAGATTTATTGTCAAATATCTTTAAAATATATTAAGATTTAGTTAAATATAGCCTATACTATATATATTAATACATTTCAATTATATATATCCTATAGGATATATATAATTGAAATGTATTAATCATTATTATTTATTCATTTATTAACTTTGTATGTTGTTAATGCGTATATTATTGTATTATACATTTATACACCTATATATTATATTATAGTAGTGATAATATGATTATTGATTATTGATAACACGATCCTCCGAGCTGCCGCGATTGCCTCGTTTTATTTGATACTTTTTTGAACGAAAATTTTTGTTTGATAAAATTTGATAACTATTTGTTGGTTTTTTGTTTATTTGACCTATTTGAGTAACCGCTAAAATTATCACACTCATAATTCTTATTAAATAATTGACCACAACGAATCATATGGTGTAAATATACAACCATTATCACTAATCAAGAATTAATAAAATCGCGATAAATGTATGCACATTATAATGTGCATTGGGTAACAACAGATATTTATTATAAAAAAAAAACCATTATCACATGTTAATGAAAATGATCTAGAATTTAATAATTATTATATTATTTTTTAATATTTACATTATTTTATAATTTATATGTTCGTACACAAATAAAACGGCATAAAAAGCAATCTTAATGTTTTGATAATTCGTTTATAATATTAAGTCATTTTAATATTAAAATATTTCAAATTCCCATTGCACATTACAATGCGCAAAATAAATATGTTTCTTCGTCCTAGTGCACATCATAATGCGCATTCCAATATTTCTGGACCAGATCATCTAAGAATGTTGAAATTTGGTAAATACCGCATTTTAGTGTGTATATAAATAAAAAACAAAAATTAAACAAACATTTTTCATAAGAAAAAAACTTAATTCGGTACCTAGTGAAAGGTTTAACGCGTCGATAATAGTAATGTTCTGCTACAATGTTTTGTTACAGACGGATTGTTTTCTTCTTTCTTATGCCTTAGACGATCGAAGTTCTTTTGACGCGATCGGTTCCAGGTGGAACCCGGAACTCGAACGTCTCTGTTCGAGTGTTCCTAAGATACTAATTGGTAAGAATTAATCGATTGAAAACTCTATGAGTTATGTTACACGTTTACACACAAATGTTCAATGTTAAATTACTTATAAACATGTACATTCATTCAAATATCGTCTAATAATATTATTTATGTTTTATTTAATATACGTGATTTTTACAATCCGTACTGGTAGGTGCAATATGATTTAAACGCAATAAAGGCAGAACTAAACCCGACACTTACACTTTAGGTAAAGTATGAATACCGTTTTTTTTTTTTTTTACGTTTGTACATAAAATATTTCTTTTTTTATTCGGTATTATTATGATTATTAACATCAAAAACACTAAAATAGAAACAATACGAAAACGGAAAACTATGTTGAATACATTTAACTGTGCATCGGAGAAATTTCAATTTTAGCAAAACAGGCCAGTGCAGGTTTGCGGTGGTGATCACATCCCTCATGTGTATCGTCTTTTATAATGATGGATAGTAATAGATATATCATTTTCACCGAAAACTTTTCTTATGTCAAACATATCATAATTAATTTATTTCTCCGTCGTTATTTTCCGTATGGTTCCAAAACCAAACTCGATGATTGAACAATGTTACTCGTTCAAACGTTACATTTTTATACGCGCATATGTTTCATCCATTTTTTTTCTTTCTAATTTTTCATGTTGAATATAACATTATCAAAGTTTTCAATGATACATTATAACAATCAATCACATAAGTAATCACCCGAATCGCCGAATAAGTTTTTCGAGAAGCCAATTTCAATATCGGATCCGCATTCAAACCTTATTTGACCTTTCGGATCGAGTTTTGCACGAGTGATTTGGAATAATTTTTAATTACATTATTTTAACGAGTCTATTAATTGAATTTATCGTTGAGTTTTAATGAAATTTACATAAAATCATTTTGCGAACCTTCTCAAATGCGTGAAATCAACAATCACAACGTCACTCATACTGAGCTGACCGATAAATCGTCGATTTTCAAACGATACAACGGTTGTCGCATCAAATCGATGAGAAATTTGCGGCACGCAACAACGCGGGGTCGGCGAATTATGGTACTAATAATATACTGCCACTTGCACAATGCAAAGTGGTCGCCATACGTGTTTGCGACATCGTGTCTGATCGAAGTCAATAATATTAATTCTAACACTTAATATTAATGTTGTCTTCGGTTTTTCAGCCGTTGTATGTTATTCAGACTAGGCATGTCGTCGACAAGAGCTGCCCGCTGGATTTACGTGATTGCGCTACAAACGTGTTATATAATGCACCGTACGCATCAGTGGCAGATTTAAGGGGGGAAGAGGGCCTACCTCCCCCTTGGCCCATAAGATGTGTATGAATATAACTATGCCATTATACTAATATGTATTTTTATAAAAATATGTACTGATGTAAAAAATATTGGGCCCCCCTCCCAAAAAAAAAACAAAATCCTAGGTCCGTCACTGGTATACGCATAGAATTTTAAGTAGACATAGGATTTAAACCGAGATCAATTGATAGATTTACATATTATCATTGACTGTTCGTAATATTAGCACGAAAAATAATTTCACCCTTCTTTGCTTGTCTCTGGTTTAAAAAATATTCGAAAATATAAATTGGCCACATTTTTTTTCTAAACGTAGTGATGTTTAATTGAATTGAAAACTGAATTGTAAAACATAAGTGGAAAACGAATAAATTTAAAGTCGAAAAATGTAAAATTTCCCATAGGTTACAATAGGTTTGCTTTGTATTAATGACCGGTTTTGATTCCGAAAATCATCATCGAATTGTACACAGTCGATATATAAATCTCGACTGAACACGTAACGCCAAAGTAAGAGACATATTGAAAAATCAATTGCATTGTAACACAGCGGTTTGTTATAAAATAAATGTTTTTAAATTAAATAATTAAAATCATTTTTCATTTTATTAAATATATTCACAAGCACAAAATCAGATCGAAGATGCACTAGAGCCAAATGTGTAACAACGAAAGATGCTGAACGATTACAAAAAAAAAAAAATTTAAGCAGCGAATTACTTTGAGTGCATCGCTTTAAACAACCAAAACCTGAACGTAATACTCGAAGAATTTGTTCGTCTGACTATCAATAAAGATAATAATAGCGGGTTAAGTGACGTTATATGAAACACGTCCTTTAAAAGCATTGTTTTTTTTTCACAAAAAATTAGCACGTTTATTTTACTCACATTAATCTATGAACTTATATGAATATAAATAAAATTATTATTATTATAATATCATAATTTATACTGATTCAAAAATGATTAACAATTTATGATCGTAAACAATATTAACGATTTGATGTGTACATTAAGGTCTCGATAATCCGAACGATATTGAGGAAATGGGTCTTTCGGATTATCTAAGACTTCGAAAAAAATCGATCGTCTCGTAATTTAAATTTTGAAATTTATTTTCATTTTATAATTTTTTTTAATTATACTTTTATATTACATATTTGTATTGATTGTAGTAATTAATTCGTTAAAATTTGTACATAATATGTATTAATATAGCGATGCGATGCGATCTCAAGGCCATCCGGATTATCACGTATTTCGTATTAACCTATGTTCGGATTAACGAGACCCTACTGTATATATGTAATGGCAAATCTAAGAAATTCCGTATGCAGAGTATAAAAAAACGGAAAAATTCAGACATTAAAATCCATATTGAACGTTCATCATAAATTAATTTGACGTTTGATTTATGCATAAAAATTGTCTTATGTATAGAAATGTATGAAAAATTCAATTTACATCTGCGGTTATTGGTTGAAAAGAATCACGGCCATGCCAATATAGCGTGTGATACAAAGAACAAAAATTTCTTAAACATTTGTTATTGTGTTTGAAGGGTATTTAAATCGCACTACTTGTAAAGAGTTTCTATGAGCTTTATAGATCAATTTTCTCACTATGTGTATAATATCGATTTATCATATGTGAGATTTTTTAAATTTTTTTATTCAAATTAATATCAAAAGATTAATGGTCCTCACTGAGGAAAACTCGTTTGGAGACTCATGAGGAAATGATGTAAATTTTGATTAAGAAAACGAGTTTTGCGAAGTTTAAATGTATAAATACATATATTCGTTTTGATTTGGATCCTACGAACAAAGATTTCAATTACCTATGTATAGTATGAGTGAAATTGTAGAAATTTCCAATTTCAATGATGATATTGATTGAGTTTCAAATTTTAAAAGCCAAATATTGGTCATTGGTCGATAAGTGCATGTCAAATTTGATAAAAGTTGTACGGGAGATCTAAAAGTCCCAAGACAGGATTCCATATCTATTTGCGAAATCTGTATTACGGTATCAGGTCTACGCAATTAAACGTCGGAATAAAAATAAGTGTTTTTAGCAATGATATTGGTTAGTTTTAAAAAATCACCCTGTATATAATTCAGTCGACGAATTTTATCAGGACTGTTTCAAAACTTTGTTTTCATACAACGGGGTTGGTTTTTGTTGATTAATAAATTCACGTCGACGTGTGGTCGCTATACGTTTTATAAAATATTTATAAACATGATATATACATATAATATAAAGTTATATGTATATAAAAAATAGAGTGAAAAAACCATGGAGATAAATTCTGCATGTTCGGTCACGGGCGATAGCAGTGATGAAGGCCAGGGTTTAGCAATCGTTCGTTTCGTCCGTCCGATACGGAACGTACGACTCAATTTATAATAATTATTTTAAATACTATTCCTAAACGGGCCGTGACTCACGACGAATCAGTCGTGTCCCGATTTTCAGAGGTTTTGGAACTCGTATTTTGATCTCTCACCCTTTTTTGCACTCGGGCCCTTCTCACAAAGGATACGTGCCGTTTTCCGCTGTCAGACCAACGTCTTATCTTATCACCCTAAAAACGGTGTGTAGACAAACATCATAGACGGGGCCGACATTACGTCTTCGTTCACAGAGCTCGCAAAGTTCACAAAGCTCACTTTTTCGCACTACTCTCCGACACGTAATTTTAAATATTTTTATTCGTACACAAATAATAATTGTTTTCTTTTTTCAATATACGTACGTTCGCGTAAAATCAAAGCCGGGGATCGTTCAGTTAATATAAATCGAAATCGGGGTTTTTTTTTTTGATTTTTCACTGTCTATTGAAGTCAGCAAATTATTTTAAAAAAATGTATCTTGCGGGTGGAATAAAAAACGATTTGAACCAATGAAAATATGTATTAAGACACGTCAAAAGCGTGTACCAACTCAACTGTTAGTTTGAGTAAAAAAAAAAATCCATCGACTAAACTTGACTTATTCAAAAAAAAAATAATAATAATAAATAAATAAAAAAATAATAATAATAAAAACAATAGCTCTCCCGGCCTCGTTTATACGTAATACCAATTTTCATTCCGTCGGACGAGTGGTTCGATCGCGTGACGTGCCGACGCGATTCTGAACGCTGTACGACTTTTTACCTGAAAATAAAAAAATTTTTTTAAAAAAAATCAAATTTTCAAAAAACGACACACGGGAAAAACAGTCGGTCCGCCCGGATCCTCGAGCCACGTCATCGATCCGATCAGGCGTCGCCGCGGCGTTGGGAACCACTCGCCACAGCCGCCGACGACGACGACGGTTTATCGGCTCGCGTGCCTCGCAGTCGTCTCGCCGTCGTCACATCGCGTCCGACCGCGGTCCAGGAGTTTTCATCCGACTACGACCCGACGACACGGTGTCCAGACCCCGTCTCCCCGCACCGGGACGACACCGCGGTCGGACTTTCCGGTATCCGAGTCGACCTCGCGCCGGCCTCCCGCGGCTCGTGGGGTTCAAGAACGGTTTCGATTCGTGTCGGACGACCGAGCGACGTTTTGTGATCCGGTGCGGTTTTCGAGTATTTTCGCCCCGTTTCCAGGTAATGTACACAAGTTTTTTTGTGTTTTTTTTTTTTTTTTTGTTTCGCATTCGTCGTATCCGATTTGAGGTGTCAACGATGTCACCGATTTCGTCGACTCGCCCGACTTACCCTCTAGGCGGGGTAAACGCGTTTCGTCGTCGTCCGTCGAAATTTCCGCACGCAATATCGGTGTCGTTGTATTCGACTTCCGTTTCACGCAGGCAGTCGACGTACGTTTATGTTTTTGGAAATTTGCAATCAGTCAAAAACGGAAAAAATTTTGATTTCGTCATAAACACACAATGTATTTGCGGTCGGACCGGCGAAAAAACAATCACAATAATTGTGCACAGACAAATCAAAATATAGACAATAAATTAAGAACGCAGCCGTCGACTGAGCGAATGACTGCTCTTTTCGGCAAAAAACTCTCCGCAAAACGATCGTACTCGACGAATATCCACGGAAAAAAGTCGATGAAAATGTTTGAAACGAACGAATTAAATTAAAAACTAATAATCAGTATGTATCGATATAAATGAACTGTAAGTGAATTTAGAATATAACACGGTGAAATACGGTGAAAAATTGTTTTTCGTCGCGAACGTTTTATCGCAATTATATTTATCGATTCAGATAACACTGTGCGTTAGGCCATATATTCCAATCCATTGTATTCAACACGTTCGGTAATTCAACGATTCCATTTCGTCAGGCTTTGTTTGGTATCGGTGCCTAATTTTTCCGTCGTACACCTGTATCAATATTAAATTTAACACTTAGATATTTTTTCGGTTTTTCGCTTTATTACATTTAACGCATAAACACGTACGACACACGTTAATGCGAAATGCGCCGCCTGTGCTCAAATGTCTGTGATGTGCTCTGTTCAGTTCGCAGTTGAAACCATGGAAGCTAAATACCGACCTGTGGACTGCGTAATGTCGTCCGAGTCATCCGACGATCGCAACAAGTTAAAGGTGACCGTGGTCGGAGATTCGAATGTGGGAATAACTTCAATGCTCGTCACTTATTTACTTAAAAGGTTTCCTCACGAAGCTAAACCTACCACGTAAGTGAAGGAATTTTAAGCACCGTCAATACTCATTCAATAATATAAATTATAAAAGTACAAGTGTAACTAATTGTAGATCAGTAATATTATTGTTGTCGTTGAGTACGTCTTATATGCCTGTAGTTTCACTAGGCAGTAAATAAAATCCAGTGAGAAGTGACCTAACGAATAAAAAATCATTATTTAAAAGTTGTGTATATTTGCAAAAAAAATCAAAATTTATCATATTTTTTATCGATGTAATTTTTAAATCGTTTACTTTTCTTAAATAGCAATTAAAGAAAAAACTTTTTTTACTATATTGTTATGAAATGTTTTTTTTTTTATTAATTTTATGATAATTGTCTAAATGATATAAGGGTTTTGAATTTTAAGTTGAGAGTAATGAAGAATAGGAGCAAAAGTATTCCTCAAACGACTACCCCAACAATTTTAAATAACTTCTAAATTTCTAAAAAAAAAAAAAAAAAATTTATAGTTTTAAAACCCGAAATTTATAGAGAAAAAGAATGTGGAATAATAAAAAATCACCAAGTTTTATATACATTTAATTATTTTTATGATTTTATAATTCGTATGAAAACAAAGGCAATTAAACCTTTATTTTTTAATAAATTTAAAGAAGTTTGATATTATCAGTGTTGAAATGTACAAATATATCCATACATTCTATGATTGATAAATACTGCTACGTCACTTTTGATAATATTCGAAAACAAGTAACCTCTCAGTAGGTACTGTTGATAACATATCGTGATCGTTTTATAGAATAGACGAATACACGGTCAAATTCGTTGTAGAAAACGAAGAGTACGTCGTTTCTTTCTGGAATGTCTCCAGCGACGATGGTTACGAATATCTGAGAAGTTTGACCTATCGTGATGTGAGTATAACATTTTAATTGAAATATCAAAAAAAAAAAAGTTTTCATACATCGATTTTTTTTTTTTTTTTTTTCATATGGCATAGTTATCCGGGAGTGTAGACCCTAGGGTCTACAGTTCGGATGCCATTTTGGCAGAATTTCTATTGGGGCACCCGTAGGTTTCTGCCATGTCCCGGAGTGGGGGATGGCAGTCTCTCTCCTTAGACAGTTGTCTGTCCTGTCCAAGTTAGAGAGACTGCCCGAGGCCGGGTTCGAACCGGCGACGGTACGCGTCGTAACCGCCACCTGAGTACACTCGGCCACTCCGTCCCCCTTCATACATCGATCAGGTTTATGTAAACACTGGAACCCCATTTACGAATCAATCGTCTATACGAAACGACAAATTCTCAAAATGATTTAGCTTATTTTTGCCGTGTTATATGCTTTAACATTCCTCCACTTTTTTAGACGGCGATAAGCCACGTGATTGTGGCATAACTCGTTGTTGAGAAGTTCCGTCAATTTGGTTTTTTATAATATCAGTCTGTAACTCTATTTTTGCTGCAGACGTTTCAAGAGTTGCAACTCACATTAATTATATTTGATTCGAATGGTTTTCCAAACGTATTTAGTAAACGAACACACTTAAACCTTGCCAAAACGACCCTCAAATGTTGATCGATAAATGCCTTTGGTGATAAAATCTCTCACGAAATATTTTTAAGATAATATAGAGTATATTACAGAATATGGTTTAGCGTAATTTCGTTATAATAAAATGGGCAACACCAATGATTGATGGGTATAATCATATGCAATTAAATATTAGCTCGACCGTCAGTTTATATTATGAAAACAACAGTCGTGGTAATTATGATTAGTGAAATTATGAAAAATACGTAGCACACGGATAACCATGGCGACAGCTAAAAATTTGCAAATCAGATAAATAAACATATTATTCTGTTTATCGATACTATGTCCGACACGGATGTTTTACCGTGGTGACACATGTTCCACGTCGAAAGATAGCCCATGAATCACGTTTATTCGAATTAATAAATTAAATTTCTAAAAAAAAACTTAAAGCCGCTAAAGAAATTTTCACGAAAATCAGTCGTCGATATCACCGTGGAAATATTATCCAACAAATGTTGAGTTTTATATTATAGCGAAAACGTATATGACAAAATAAATATCCGATTGAATACCGATCGCATTGAAAACACATTATACGTTAACTATAATACAAATATAATATATACATACATGTGTGTATGTGTGTAGGTATATATAGAAGGTAATAGGTACTGTTATTATATGTTACAGGTGAACTGTGTTGTAGTGTGCTTTTCAGTCAGTGATCGAGCATCGTTTTCATCCGTTCTTTATAGATGGTGGCCGGAAATCGAAAAACATTGCCAGGACGTACCCGTGATATTAGTTGGTAAAACTCGATGACATATATCATATTATCATGTGACCTGGAATCGATCGAATAAGTGTTTGAAACACATCTAGATGAACTATTTAGTCGGTTCGTTTTAAATGATATTTTTCCTGGTCTTTTTTTTATGATTCGTTTTGGAGTAGATCGAATAGAGGAGTTTCATTATTGCCTTTCTACAAAAATTGCCGCAGATACAATATTTGCGGCTGTAGTTTTGATATTTTTTTATTTATTCGAATGGCAATATAGTTTCGAACAAGTACTTACTTTATTCTCTATTATAATATTATTTAGACGGCATAAGAGGACCAGGAACCGTTCGGATAACAGAAAACGATGGTCATGTGTTCACTGATTCAAAATTTGACAACAGTGATTTAGGAAAACGATTTGATTAGGCATATGTCGTCATAGAAGTCTTAGAAAAATAATATTTTTAAAAAAACGTGCTTGGCACCATTGGTTATTCTTTGCTTTACGAACAATATAATGGTGATAACTGATAAGTGTATTTAATTTTAAGGAAACGATCGATTTTTCTTTACTTAAAAAATTCTGAGCGAAACGTCAGTAAAAAAATATACCATTCATATATTTAAAATTATTATTATTATTTTATTTATACACATTTTACAGTTGAAATTTAAAATGAAAACGGTCTATTCCATAAAAATCATTAAAATTAAAGTAAATATTTACTTAAACGTTTATAAAACAAAACTCCTGATTCACGATTTTTTTAAGTTTTTTGGAATCGTTATTTAAGTGTATGAGTAAGACCACAATAAGTTTAAGACCTTTTTGTCAAATATTGAATATTTCACTAGAGTTAAACTTTAAAATAACAAGGTATTTTCAAAGTTCTATTTTTAGCCCGAAAATTGTCAAAAAATATACCATTAACACATGGTAAAAATGTAAAGTTTTCAGCAACATCATTTTATCAGTTATGATTAAATAACTAAAAGCGATTTAGTAAAATTGTCGTTTACGGTTAATTTCACCATTTTTACTCGGTTTTACGGTAGTTTTTCTTCATGGCTTAAAAAACTATTGAGATGAGAGGAAAGTGCACCTTCCAAGTAGCATCTATATGCGATTTTCGATCTATTAAGTTGCTGGATGAACTTTTTAGATCAAAATAAAAACACGAAAATTTGTCTCTACAAAAAAACTTAATTTAATATTGTTATACCAATAAACCATACAAAATGATATTGACTGATTTCGGCAATGACTTGAACATTTGATTACTTCGTTTCGTCGATTTTTTTTTATTGATTTTTTTTTATTTATTTGGTATAAACGCCCAAGGGGCTCAATAACAGTATTGTTGAATATATAATAATAACATTTATAGAATAAGATACAGATTATAAAGGAATGATTAAGTACATAATATTAATTATTTTAAAAAACAGAAAGATAAATTTTAGTGATATGCATCGGGTATGATAAACAGTGTTTTAAGGAATACAAGTTATTCATATCAAACAAATCAATTTTTTTCAATTCATTGCACTCTCTGGCTATTCGCTCAATTTTATTGTTAAAGCCGTAAGATGTTCGGCGAAAAGGGATTTCGAGTGTGGGACAAGATCGAGAATGAAATTTAGGGACACGGAATTTTATAGACTGTAATAGTTCTGGACAAGATAAAACACCATTTACTATTTTAAATAGAAAACATATGTCCGTATAATGTTCGTCTGAATCTAAGTTACTTATGTTTAATAACTATATTACAGGTACAAAGGCCGATCTCAGAAGGACTCATGACGATTGTGTGACGTCAGAAGAGGCGAATGAAATGAAAGAAGGTATCGGGGCTTTAGAATACATTGAATGTTCAGCGTTAGCCGATGATAACTTACATAGCGTATTCGAAGAAGTTGTCCAAGTGTCCGTACAAAAAGATAATAATAATTGTGTAATTTTGTAATGTTTCGTACCGAATAAAACTCAAATCTAACCAAAATAGTGTTTTTTTTTTTTTTTTTTTTTTTTTTTTTAGTTTAGTTTATTTTATTCAAATGTTTCGACGACTCGTTTGTGTTCTTACAAGTGTGTTTTCACTAGTAATATTGTAGTTGTATAGGGCATGAGCATGGCAAAAGATACACTCTCGCAGAGGAAATAAACAATAAAGTAGTGATAGCAATATGTTAATTAGTCGATTAAAATATCGTAAATTAAAAAATAAATAAAAACATAATTATCGGACCGACAGTTTTAAGACGGCAGTCGCTTTTACATTGTTTTTAATTAATGTCTTCGGTTGAAGCGCGTACCGTTTCAATTTCTGAAAAGACACGACCAGTGGTAGTTGTGGCGAAGGGTGTATATTGTTACAAAACCCACCGTGCGTAGTGTTTATAAGTATTTCGCAACGTTACATAACATCCGGTTAACTAAATGCTGCGCACTGTATAACGATATGTTAATTATTAATGAAGTGTTGTTTCATTGTTGATTAACAGAACTAAAATTATATTTTATAGTACAATAATGACGTATAGCTGTAAAGCCGTGTCGGGTAATGATCTGGGGATTGTGATTTTAATATTCAATCCCTGAATCTTGCATGGATTTGATTTTTTCCTCGAATAATATCTTAGAACACTAATAAAATCAGTTTTGACGAAAAATATATATTATAATATATACCAACGTGTTTTTGTCTATGTGATATTGAATGTCAGTTGGATTTCTTAAACGCCAGCAACGACAATTATTTATAACCTGAATATTCTTATAAAAAGTCGGTTAAAAATGTTTTATTTTTCTGAATATTTTGTCGTCATTTAAAATTTTCCTTTTCGACAACTATTTTAAAATATAGAAGCGTTTTAAGTTTAGAGTAATATAGTAGAGAATCTGGAGTTAAAATTTTAAATAAATAAAAAGTTTAAATTTATGGGTTATTCTAGGTTAAATCGCAATTTCCGAATCATCATGATCTCGTTACGAAATAGGTAGGTACATACAGTATTTATCTAATTATATTATATTTCAGCGTTACCTAGTGTTCTGTACTATTCTGTAGCCAAACAATTTATGTATATATTAATGATTTTCAATGAAGATTTGGTGTTATTTTTGTTGGAATTACTTCATATATTATTTAGAATTCGTTTTTTAATCATTTATCGAATTAATAATTGTTTTGTATTCCTACATTTTGTTTTCACTAACAACCATTTAGGATAATACAAAATTAATTATTACTATTGATTTCATAAATATAAAATTAATTCTATTATCAATGCCGACTATATCTATCTATCATTTAAATTTTAATGTATCAGTTGTTCTCGTGATTGCATTAAAACTATTACGATAACATTATGAAAAACGTCATTACTCATTAGTCTAAACTTTCTGTCTTTGGCCCTAAATGTTAATAATTTTAAAAGGCCCACGGTTCGCGCATAATAAACAACGACTATAATGACTCTGGAATACAATACTCGTATTTTTATTTAGCCGGTATTATCATGTAAATATATTGAAACAACGACTGTTTAAAAAATAATTAAAAATGAACTTCGTAATGCTTAAATACAACTTTCACATTATTTAGAGTAATGGGAGCGAAAAGTTACGAACATATTATTCTGAGATTCTTAAATGAAGTTAGAAGGAGAAAAAGATGTTTTTTACTCACAAATCCTCATCGAGGTCTGTGCAATTTCTTTTCAACAATTATTCGATTGGTTTTCATTAATTAAAATTGTGTAATTAAACGGACATTTTTTTAATACATAAAATATTATGAAAACTCATCTCATCAATAAAACTATAGAATGTGAGGTGACATTTTCTTTTGAGTAATTTTAAATTAAGTATCAAATTTAAATATGTCGATGTTGTGACCCAGGTTAATACTTTATGTATAGTTCACTGAGTTAATTTGCTTAGCCGCACGTATTGTGTTTTACTACTGTGACGGAGAAAAGTACACCTTGAACGTTCGGCAGACATTATATAAGAATTCCAGGGATCTTTTGGAAGGATGTAAATGATTTGTCACAATTCTTTAATATCGAATCCCATTGACGAAAATAATGAGAACTGAGAAGGTGTCATAAACTCTAGAAAATCGTATTTTTGTTTAAATTGACCATAAAAAAAAAAAAAAAAAATACAATACTTCCAAGACTTTTGAATATGTTATAAACATAGAAAAAATATTTTGTCTTGTTTCTTTATTACAAAAATATATTATATTTACATGATAACAGTTTTTTTTTTTAATTTTTGAATAAATACATCAATAACATTGTCAAACTTAACCAAAATTAAAAAACCTTCAAAGGTAACATTATTTAATTCGGGTTCATAAAAGTCCCTAGTAGTTTTCTCTCTTTTCAATACATTTAAATACTCGAGAGCGCATGTTTTACTTTGGATTTTTCGCTTGAACTTCGGAAACATGAAATTTGGCGAATTCAAGATCCAATTAATGAACAACAAGGACACCATTGTTAGACTAACTTTATGTTGAATTGGGTAAGGTCAATTTATTAGCCGAATCATAAATGTTATAATTAAACCGTAAATTATATAATAGCAATATTGGAGATTATTTTGGCTGGGATCGATTGTTTATAACACGTTATGTTTGCAGGTGTTATCGTAGAAGCTGTAGGTCATAACAAAGTGATAATGCATTTGCAGAGTCAAATGAATTGACATAACTGTGGTCAGACATCTGTATGTAGGACAAATTTGTAGTGTAGTGACTACCTACATAACCAAACAGTTCCCCGAGGAATACAAAATTACCGTGTAAAAGTTTTTTTTTTTAATTTCCAACCGTTATCATAATCTGTTTTTTTTATTTTTTTTTCAGTCACAAAACATAACAGGTCAACACCTTTAATTTAATAATCATGTTGATGAACATTTTTATAGTTGAATATAAAAAATAAAAACCAAAAACGTATACATAAGAATAACAATAGTGTTTTTGCACCGGCAATAATATAAATGGGTAAGAATATTATATAGGGTGTCCCCTAGAGATTTGCACAATGTGACTTGAACTTGTATAATATATATGATTTATATATATATGTGAACTTTTTTTTCATGCACGATTCAAATGCACTTTATAAAACTTCATTTTTGTGAAAAATATATTTGTTTTTTTTTGTCTACGTGGTTTTTAAGTTTTATTTATTTATTTATTTTATACCAACCGCTATTAATATAAAAATTTTCATTATGAACTAATAGCTTAAAATAACTATATATACGCATTAAAAGTTTAGAGCAGCGTAGAAGAGAAACCGGGGTCCCCTAAACATGAGCAGCCACTACTTCGCTAGGTATTTTAAGTTCTTTAACTTTATCTGCTCTTATGTCTTTAACTATATACCGATAACAAAACTTAAAATATCAAAATTTTCAAAAAAATTATTTTCTTTCATTACATTATGATAAAAATAGTAATTGGCGTTTAAGTAAGAAAAATGTGTATGTTTAAAAAAAAAATGTAAGTTATCTATTTACAATAAATTATTAGCTTCACTACGATGCACCGAAACTACATTTATCATCTATGTATATTGTATGATAACAAGACAAAAACAAATAGTATTGCTGAATGAAACTTTTTGGACACTGTATATTTTGAAAAAGAGTTCAGAGAAAAAATAAATAATAACAAATATAATTATAAAACTAAAAGAGCCTTCGCTTTACTTAGAATATAAAATGAAAAAAAAAAATGAAATCAGCATGCAGTAAGATACTGTTCGATGAGTTCAAATTTCAAATTTTCGTAACCAACGATTTGAACTCAAAATTCAAAAAAGCCATTAGTGAGTTCATACGAAAATGAGAAAAAAATCTGTTTTTTTAGAGAGAACTTTTGTAAAATCAAAATTCAAAATGTAATTTAAAACTGATATTACGGTTTGTTTTAAGTAAGATAAAAACTTCTTATGCACATAAATATATATAAGTTCTCGATACGTCTATCAAAATACTGATACTACATCTATTGCAGAGTACAGTTATCATTAATGAAGTATTTCATTAATAATTATCAAACGTATACTACGCATCATAGATTAATATTGTTCCATATTAATATTACCCTGTTTAAATATTTTGTGATCCGGTCAAATGCGAATCGATGGACAATGTGTATCAAAATAATTGGGTGTACATTGTAAATTGGTTATTATTGAAATACATCAAAGTAATTAGAAACGTAGTATTAAAGCGTACGATGTTTTTTTTTTATATATATTATTAAACCAAATATTTATCATATGACATCACGTTTTGGATGATACAATTTGTTTAAAATAGTTCAGTTATCTTTCAAAAATTAAAAATTTCATATGTTTAATATTTCATATGGATGCTTAATCAATATTTTAGTTAGTTTAATAATAATTATGTTATTGCGATTTATTAGCCTTTATCGTGTTCATAAATATGAACTACATAAAATAAATAAAATAACTTTACGATCGAAATTAATATAATAATAATTGGATTCTGTTCAGACATTTTGCAAATTAATATTCAATATTTGTCTAGCCGATTCAGGCACATCAGTATACACCGTAATTTATAATAATTAATAACGCATAAGCAAGCATTTGAATATTTTGAAACGAAATTCACGATTTTTTATTCGGTTTTTGTTTAAATTTTAATATAATTTGAAGCACATAGTGTATCGAAATAAAAGTATCAACACTATTGGACAATTGCGGTTTAACCTTATAACAGTACTGTGCAACAATATGATTTTTTAATATTAATCTAAAACACTTAGGACTAATTTTTCGTAGAAAAATTACCATTTCACTTTTTTTATAACATGTTTTTAAAGTTTTTTACTTTTCTAAAATGGTTGCCATTATTATAATATAATTTTATGAAAAATAAAACATTTTTTTCGGAAATTTTGATATTTTAGTTCTTATTGGACTCGTAATTACAGAAATATTTAAAATTTGAAGCAGTAATTATGGAGAAGCAGGGTTCCCAAAAAATATATTGCCGTCAAAAAATAAAATAATTTATTTCATAAAAAATGTTAGTCTATTTTTGTTCTAGAATAAACATAACGAAAAAATTCAAATTCGTGCATAAGATTCGTACAGAATTAAATCACTTTTTTCAAATAATGCTGAGAAACTTATAAAAAGTTTGTGTGTGTGTGTGTGTGTGTGTGTGTGTGTGTGTGTGTGTGTGTGTGTGTGTGTGTGTGTGTGTGTGTGTGTGTGTGTGTGTGTGTGTGTGTGTGTGTGTGTGTGAGGGAGAGAGAGAGGGAAGTAGAGATAAATACATTTTACATATTTTGTTATTTCTCTTAATAATTAGGCTTTATCATTTTTTCAAAATTGTTAACTGTGCCTTATATTGCACAGAAATGCATATTTTTTAATAGTTATCTCGACCACTATTTAGGGGATATTTTATTGAATAGAACAAAATAATTTTATAGTAAAAAAAAAAAATATATTAATTTTTTTTTATAAGAATAATTTTTATAATTTTAGCATCGTTTTACTTTATTTACAATAACGAACGAAATATTTTATTTGTCAGCTTTTCACTGTTAAAATCGGACAGAAAAATGTCTTTTTGACTCGAGTCTTCGATTTGTTGATTTCGTATGTATTTTGTGACCCACGGCTCGGTTCTCTGAGAGTTGTGGGTCGCTGTGGAATTTTCGAAACTGCGCCTCGACCCACGTTGTCAAGAGTCGTGTTCGCGTGTAGTCATTTATTATTTATCGCGCACAAACCCTGGAGCTTTTCGGGGACGTTTTCAGGAATTCGTTCTGAACCGTTTGCTATTTATTCATTCTTGTTCGGAACGTTCCGGCCCACACTGGTTTCCAAGCGTAGGCGATTCTGGTTATCGGTGTGTACGGTGTACACGGTAAACAATATTGTGACCGGTAAAAAAACGTCCCGTAGACTTCCGCTGGAAAAACGTTAATCACGTAAATCCTAGGGCGTCGCAACGATCCGTCCACGACGTGTCCCTTAGGGATTTCTGGCTGCGATCGAACCTCGTTCGATTTCGAATCACTTCTCCGGTGGACGGACCCTGGAGAACACGGAACGAACGCGTAGCCGTGTGATATCAACGATATCGGCACTACCTGGCATTGCGAGAACAATAGAAACGCCGACACGCCGAATTTTTTGACATTCGACCGGCCGGCAAAAACCGATCAAAACGGGTCAAAACACAGGCTGCAAATGAGTTGTGTCCCAAACAATGAATTGCGTCCCTGAGTTTTTTTCAGGTTACGCGAATTGTGTCCCTCAGTTTTTTTCGGGTTACACACAAGTGTGATCTAACTAATATAAACAAAAATTAAAAATAACTGCACAAATATATTTAATTAATGTAAAATATAAAGCAACACTTAAATGAAACAATTTTTATAAATTTACATTGAGAAATTTTTCTATTAAAATTTTAAAAATATGTTGTATATTATATTTTACACGAAAAATAATAAGTTCGCTTAAAAAAAGTCATATTAATTGAGAGTAAGAATTTACTCTAATTTTTACAAGTAAAAATTTTAATGTAATCCCATAATGATTGATGTTAAATTTAAAACAGTTGGGACACAATTCGTGTATCCCACTTTTATCATTGGGACACAACTCGTGTACGAGAAATTGAGTCGGGACACAACTTGTTAACTGCGAAAACACAGACGAGTTCGGGGTATTTAATCCACCCGACGAACTCTCGGCAAACTCGGCTGTTCGACACGCTCTTGGCAAGACCCGACGGCATATTATTTCGTTCCGTGTTATGTTCACGCACGATTATTTGATTTTGTGTAAATCGTTGCATAAAAATAAATAAATAAACCAAAAACATTGTCTCGATACGACTTTGGTAAGGGAACAGTGCCGAGGCCCGTATCACAGGGTCCGTTCGCGAGCGAGTGTTCAGATGCTTGACCAGTGGCGTAGCTAGAAATATCAGAAGGAGGGGCCGGGACACTAGATAAAACATAAAATGCACCCATTTTATTTTATTTACCTATTTTCGGCCAAGATTCAGAAGTAAGTTTTTTATGAAGTGAATTAAATGTATTAATAATGTATTTTAGTATATTATATGAAACTATACAATATTTGTATGTCAATATGCAGATATACTGAATTAAAATACACACAAAAATATGAGCAAAATTTAGTATTGTATTTAGCGTAATAATAATTTTATATTTTTACTCAGTATTCAAATTATTTATCTATATTATTATTTTGTCCAGTCTTGTGACATCATTCTCCTTTCAGATTTTTTAATTAATATTTCTGTAACTTCGTCAACAGTTACACCCACTTCCTTATTTATATTTGTTATAGCCGAACCATTTAATCTTTCTTCTGATATTGTTGACCTTAGGTATGTCTTGATTCTTTCAAGGGCAGTAAACGTGCGTTCAGGTGTTGCGGAAGTAACAGACGGTGTGGAAAATAACTGCAAAAGAATTAAAATGTTTGGAAAAAATGCTTTACGGTATTGCACTGTTCCTATTGCAGTTTGTGGTACATTTTCTTTGCGTTTCCGTTGATTTCTCCACATATGGAATAGGGCACTTGAGCTAGACATTGCATTTAACGGTCTATTATTAAAGGTCATAGAAATCATGTTCATACATAGAAGCAACAGACACGGTGAAACGGAAATCTTCGATCGCGATCGACACCCGTGTTCGATTTGTTGAAAATCGACCGGTCGGAGGCCCGTCGTCCAATAGCTATCCAACAGCGCACGCAGTTATTACGCTCGCAGCGCACCGACGCGTCGGTAATATTATTCGAACGACAAGTACGTACACGCATGGTCAAATACGGTTCTATATTGATATTACGCTGATTGAATATTTCCGACCGTGTCCGGCGTGTACATCAAACGAAAGCGATATTGAACACACGCCGTCCGAGTCATGTTAGTAGAACACGTCGTTAGTAGAACTGTTAGTAGAACACGTCGGAGAAATTTTTCTTTGTTTCAGCGTCGTGTCTCGGACATAAAACACGACAGCACCCAAACGACGTCCGTTCGTTTTTTTTTTGGGCATTCGTTTCGTTTTTCTTTTGGTCCGGGTCCGGTGAAGTACATACGTTTCTTAAAAGTAAAAATGGTAACCCGAAAAATGTTTTCAAGTAGTTTTCTTTTCCATCGGTACGACATATTTGAGCGAGGTTAGGTTAGGTTTCGGACTGAAGGACTAAAATTTTTTCTGAACCAAACCTGTCCGACATGAAAGCGACGTCATTTTATTCGGCTCATTGGCCATACTAGACGAACGGCTGAACGAATAGATTGTTCAAAATCAATGTAAAAAAAGTGTCCTACGTACGTCCGCAATTATTGTGTTGATAACGAAACTCGTGTCCGCAATTGAAGGCTCCGGTGCAATAACCAGATAAGTTCTGATTTTTCAAAAACTCGTTTTTAATACAAAAATGTACAGAAAAAAATTCTGCATCGATAGACGCAACAATCAGATACGTCCGATTATTATTATGAGAGATATAGTTAAAAAACCATTTTCAATTTTTTTTCGGTCGTAATAACCAGGTATGTCCGGACGTATCCGTAAAAACATTATATATTATATACAATTTTATTTTTCATTGGGTGCAAAAACCAAATATGTCCGGACGTAACTGGCTATTGCACCTAACAATTATATTAGAGTTTAGATATTTTATTCGGTGCAACAAGCAGGTACAAAAAGATAGTTTTTTTTAAAATACATTTTATTAAATAAATTTAACTATAACATAATTAATACCTAATAATATTATACGAAAATTGTATATTGATAAATAAGATAAGTTTTTTTTTCTATATTATGACTATGTTATGGATACCTACCAGATTATTTGCATTCTAGTTGGTTACAATAACCAGATGTGTCCAAAACCATAATTGGACGTAACTTGTTATTGCAACTATTGAAAATGTATTTAAAAACGATTTTTAGTTTTTATCAATTATTTTCCGGGAAAAAGTATTATCACCAAAGGAAATTATTGTATTTGGTGTGTCTTATTTTCACACAAATAATAACACCACGTTTTTAAAGTTTGGTTAATTTGCCAAATTTGTAAACGTTTTTTTTGTCGCCTGAACAATTTATGAAAATGGACTTATCTGGTTATTGCACCGGTGCCTTCAATTAGTGTATTGTTATGTCAAAAATACGGGTTGGAAATTTGTCCGCAATCAGTATATTATATTCGTGTCCGCAATTCGTACGTCACCTTGTAAAGTGGCGTCCGTAACTCACGTGGTTTTTATAACTTTGTCCGCAACTAGAAAACTAGCAACGAAAAACGTCAGGTTTCGCCGCAAAACGCAATCAAGTGGGTAAAATATTTCGATTCGGTTCTAATAATTAAACAGTGAAATCGCGTGGAGAGAACTATGCGTCGGATCTGCGATCATCAGTATCCTGAAACGAAGAACGGCGCGGCGGTGGAAGTTCGTCTTTCGTCGTTTCGCTCTTTTAACGAAAAACCATACGCTCTGATGGTGGCCAGTGAATATTGAGCGGCGTAGAAGAGGATAGATCATTTTCGCGATTGGCGCACTTTTCATTCGACGTCGTTGTACAAGTGTACGACATAGTTTTGAATGTGAAACAAATGATGAATCACTGTTGTTCGTTTCCGGAAAACACTTCCGAGCATAACTCGGCTGATGAATTCGTATTATTGGTTACGCTCTTAGAATATGCGAAACCCCATGATAAATTATCGGCTAAATTTCAATAGACTTTTGGCCAAACACAACTAAAATCGATTTCGTGAAAATCTGGTTCGTGAAATATTTTACGACGGTCGTACATAAATCATCCATCGCTCTTCCGTACGATTTGAAACACTATCGAGAACTACGAACAATTACCTCTCAAAAAAAAAAAAAAAAAAAAACCGACCGGATACAATTTCTAAGCTAAACATGGGGTTGATTGAAACTTTCGGGCCACCTTTTTTTACCCGGAAAAATGTTTGCAGACTGAAAATAAAACAAAAACACATTGACATCACTATAAATATAATACGTTTACCTTCGCTTCGCTCAGAATTCAAAACTGGACATCGCGTAACATTCGCGAAACTACTCGAACGATTAGATCAAAATGTGAAAAAGCAGACGTCCGACTACGGTCGTAGGGAAACAAAACGAAAAACGAGTGGCCTCCACGCAAAATCGTTGTTTTTCGATTTTCGAGGAAAACGGAATCCGGCGGGTCGGAAAACGGTGGCGCCGATAACGGACGGGGCCCCGGTAGTAGTTGTAGCGGAAAAGCGGCTATGCGCACCGAAAACGCGAGCGAAATTAAACCGGGGCCCCGTCTCGTCGCGGTAATGTATGCGCGCAGGAAGGATACGGCGGCGTGAGGACAGGTGATAAGCGCGAGCCGGGAAAAGATTACGTCGGAATCGGAGTCGTAAATATTTGATAGTGCGCGGCCGAGAAAGCGAGCGAGGACCGCCGGGGATAGCGCGGGCACGTCGTCGCCGAGCTATTCTACCCGTATCGTGCGCCGCCGCCGCCGCGTTCGGGGTCGCGAGGGGGGAGACCGTAATGTATTATTTCGCGGTAGCCGATCCGATCCGAAAAGGTTTTTTTCGAAAATTAAATTTCGTCCGGCGGTAATAACATATTCACCGGGGCGAGATCACAATATTGTCTCCGCTCTGTCGACGACGCCGCGTTCGCTGTGCGTGTACGTCGCGTGGTCGCTTGCCCACTATGGTAATATTATCGTGTTTACTGTGTTTTGGCCACGTCGACAATGCGCTGACGTATCCCGCGACGATCGCCCATATCTGCGCGGCCAATGCGGATCGGTCCTCTGTTGATAATTCATCTGAATTATGTTCGTGCGACGAGCCGTGTGTTGGCGAACGGCGCGCGACTTGGTTATTCGTGTCACCAGTAACGATTCGTGTCGAACGCTCTTTGCGTAGTGATCGTCGAGTTGAGCAAAAAAAAATAAAAAATAATAATAATAATAATAATTGTCGTTATTATCGTTTCGTAATAATTAATTAGAAATTGTCTAGCCTTTTCGTATCGATTTTTGCCGCGATCGGATAAATTACACATGATGTTCGAATAGCGCTGCTCGGCGTGTTCAACGTTCAATTTTGTAAAAAGGCGAAAAAGGTATATATTATTGACTTTCGACAGTTATTTCAATTCAATTAAAACGCCTACTTATTTGTTTTGAAAACAATCGATTTGACCGTAAACAGTCAAACAGAGACCTAATCAACCCACAGTTAAATAAGAACAGTAAATGTTTGATTGCCGCTGTATGTACCATTTCCCATTGCTTTTATAATTTCTTACTAACTCGATGTATTAAAAGTTATGAATAATAATTAATTTTATACAGATAACTTTGTTGAAATAAAAGTTCATAAACAATTTTATGATTGTTAATTAAGTTTCTCAACTTTTTGTCGAAAATAACGAATAAACGTAGTTAATTTCTAATGCGGTTGAAATAAAAAAATTAATTATCTCACGAATAAGGGTATCAAAATTAAATTATGTCGCAAAAGAATATTACACTTGGTAGAGGAGTAGGTTTATCGACGATTAAAAAATGAATGTGAAAATGGGGGATTTATTTGGAGCGCATAAAACAATACTCCATTAAGAGCAAATTTAGCGACGGTATTACAGGAGTAACCTCTTAAAAAATTATTCGAATGCATAATTACAAATAGGGTTACTTTAGTGATTAGAAATGTAATCATACAAAGTGTGTTACAACATTTTATAAATTGTGATGACCTAAACAGTGATTCTTTTATACCATAAAAATTTCAAAAAATCATTTACATGAAAAATAGTAAGATTCATCAATTATTGGCATTTGCTATGCTTTCACGTTTTTGATGTAACTTCTATTTTTTTTTTTTTTTTTTTATCACTTTAATGAATATACACTAATATAAACTTGGATTTTTTGCAGCCGAATGATTAGGTAAAACGAGATTTGGCAAAGTGGGATTTTTTTTCAATTCGTACAAAACCAGTTTATCGGTCGGAAAAATAGGACTACAGTACTTCACGTACGGGGTTAAATCGCATTGTGTAATATTTCATTAGTCATGGGACACCCTGTACAGACAATAAAACGTTTTCATTTTTGTTTATTTATTTTAATAAGCAAATGTGTTGCCAAGTGAGTGAGTGGGACCTGTAATTTTATGGTTATAATAAAATATTGTTAGGAATTTTTTATGACTGATTACGAACAAAACAATAAACGAGTCCAGAAATTATAACTTCTGAGAAGCCGTTTTCACTGCATACTAGCTGTTATCGGTGAAAGGATATTATGATGTTTAAATGTTTATATTATTTTTTAGTGCACAGAAGTAATCAACACTGAATTGGGGACGCCTATTTACAATAGAAAAAAAAAACCGAATAAATTCATTTAAAAGAAGTATCTGGTTTGAAATAAAGACACTTTTGTAGGAAATTAATATAACGCAAACACTCTTAACGGAAATATTTGAAATGTGCGTCCGAATTGTTCAAAATTCACTGCGTGCCCACCTTCACTCGAAAACACGTTTATCAAAACTAAACGCATTGTTTTGAATCGAAAATGGAGCACAAATCCATACAATTCATTTGTTTTAACGCTTTTTTTTATTCTTTTTAAATCAACATTTTGTTGTCATTCAGAAAAGGACAGAAATCGGGGATTTTATCGTTTTGTGTACGGTCTTCGGTCGTTAATCCATTTGATTATCAATAACTTAACATTTGACTTAATGAAAAAAATGAAAGTTCAGCTAACACTACGAAAACATATGTTAGGGACTAGGGTACAAATTAACTATAATATCATATTTCCTATTTATAATTTGAGATCACATAACGTCAACATATTTTATGAATAGGCTTAGTAATTATCAGTTAATACTTAATTTATTCGAGTCCAATCGAAAAAAAAGAGATTTTGCGTCAGAGTGCCTAATTTTAATTTTGACGGAAAATCTTATGGAAATTATTATTAAATAGATCAATATATATATACATATTTTTTTTTTTAATTAAACGTTATGTAAATATTGGAATTGTGTTCATATTACATTTTTAGAACTTTTTGTCAAATATTAAAAATGTTATTAAAGACAAACTTTAAAAATAAGGTATTTTCAGAGTTCCATTTTTATCACGAAAATAGTAAACTTTTTCGAAAACTTTTATCAAATATGTAAAAATACATCATTAGTATCTGCGGAATATTTCAAGCTTTTAGCCATGTAACTTTCTAAGTTATGACTAGGTAAATAAATAAAATCGATTTAGTCAAAGTGTCGTTTACGAAAAACTTTACCGTTTTTACTCGGTTTTCCGGCAGTTTTTTCTCATGTCTTGAAAAACTGTAGAGAAGAGAGAAAAATGAACCACCAAAGTATGTATCATCTATTCTGATCTATAGAGTCGCTGGATGAAACGGTTGGACAAAATCGAGTATACCAAAACGTGTCTCCGAAAAATAAAAAATAAAAATGAATATCGTTGTAAAACCAATAGATCTTTTACTTTACTTAGAACCTAAAAATAAACATAATTGTAAAACCAGTATTATTCCTTTGATTATATCTAAAACTGAGTACATATCGGTATACGTATGTGTATTGACATTAGAGAAATATGTATTAAAAACGGTGTTAATATTACCTTTACGAGTTCGTCCATTGCACGGAAATCGAAAAGAGTAAAACGAAAGATGGTAATATAGAGGTGGGGTTGGCAGTGGAGAAGAAATACATATGTTACGGGTAATGTTAACATTTGGATAATGTCGACATTATCCGGCTAATGAGACATTAGCCAACTGTCATCATAAGCCGCCACGAATATTGGCTAATGTTAACATTAACCGGGTAATATTACATTAGCCAAAAACTTTCGGATAATGTCTTAACAATCATAAAAATGTATCATACATGAGACGCAATAATTTAAATTATTAACAATATTAATTATATTTAAGACAACAACCATAAAATACATAATATTAATAATATGAGTTAAATTTTAATTTTTAACAACCTAACCTCCTAATGATACATAATGTGTTATTCTTTATTATTACACGGCATGCTTCAGTGACATTTTGAATTACACAAAATGCTAGATGCTTTACATTTACACCGATTGGTGTCACATTTCCCCTTACATGAACACCTTTTATATCCTTGACCACCACCATCTGACATTTTACTCGCAATTTCTCTCAATGATTTTTCTACATGTACCAACTCATCAAGCGGTATTAAAGATAACGGACCAACACCAAACTGATTTCTGGTGTATAATTGTGGCAAAGTACCATATTTATTGCCAAGTTTATAATATTAACTATTATTAATTAATAGAATTCAGTTTTAACTTTAAACATTATCCAATGTTGACTGGCTAATGTCGACATTATCCGGATAATGTTAATATTTCATTAATATAAACGAAAAATTACACATTAACCAAAACGCATGGCTAGTGTCGACATTAGCCGGATAATGTTGACATTATCCAAATGTTAACATTACCCGTAACACATACACCCGGTAAGATTTTTTTTTACGACGAGTATACGAAAAATGTTTGTTCCGGTTCGAGGCGAATATAAAATACAACTACCCTGGTTAGGTACAATACGGACACGGCCATAGAGGGGGGGGATAAGGCGATCGGCCTAGTCGTCCCCCATTATCCCTTTCGAATACGCCACTGGGCGCACGGGTATGATCGTAAAACGTAAAACAGGATTTAATCGATACGATTCGAAAACAGAGCCGAGGTCGTAGCTGACATTCGTGCAAAATGCTCAGTGACCGCTAACCGCTTATCGCTATTCGCGTGGGCGAAATGTGTGAATGTAATTTGAATACAAAATGATAATAATATTCGAAACGAATGAAGTCTATGCCGTCGGATGAAATAGATTGAAAATAAAATAAAATCACACGGTATCGTCGTTGTCATTTGTAATGTTTAGAACGTTTTTCGTATTATAATCATAATGGCACACAATACACATCTACACTGCCCTCCTAAGCCAAAAGGCAGCAAGCAACATTTTAGTAATTTAGAGAAAAATAACTTTTCTTAATAATGTGCTGTAAAATTATTATCGATATTAAATGAAAATACCGTATGTGAACTAATACTGAGCAAAATTATCGCATGATTTAGTCAGTAACTGCCTTTTTGCTTAGTACATGTTTGATACTGCTTTTTAGCTTAGTATCATTCATATATTTAAAAACACGTATAATATGTTTAACTACGCTCATATCACGATATGCATTGCACATATGGTATTAAATAGGTAAGGAATCAAAAAAAGGCGAATTGAAAAAATGAACATGTTGATAGAATAAATAATTTTTTTAAATTGTATTGCATACTGCCTTTTGGCTTAGGAGGGCAGTATATAGTGCTTGTTGCTAGATGTGTGGGCGTACTGAAGATTAAACCTGAGATTACCTCTTTGATTCAAGAGTATGGTTCAATTTATATTCGTTTACTTTTACACAGTTTACCATTCGAATATCGATTCGAATACAATATTTCGTATTTTTTAAACTTGTTTTGATTTAATTAGAAAGAGTTATACGTTACAGTATATCAATAAAAGCGCGCATTTTACAGACGCGGATGTTTATTCAAAAGATATTTTTTCAATTAAGAACTCGGGATTTATTAATTAATTTAAACCGTCTAATGTAATAAACTTTTCTAGCTCAAGAGTTTATTTCGTATATTTGTGCACGACGACACTTGTTATCTTCATCAATGGCCACGTTCGAAAAACGAAAGCTATTACATCCCCACCATTTTCCGCTAAATTATACGCACACGTATATCAGTATAGCATTTTCAAACCTCGATTTTAATATTCGTGATACTTCTTGACTCGGAAAAACATCACGGGTGTTACGTATCACTCATACACTGCTTTTTTTTATCGTTCCGAATAACTGCATAACCCTAATGGTTACGTTAAATTTTGTATGGACTTATAATTCGACACAGTGTACGGACCGTACGTTACCACTTCGCCGAGTGACGAAAACGAAATATAAAAATCGTCGTGATGCAGACAAGCGATTCTTACGTGTTTTTCCGATTCGTTTTCTTCGTGTTTGAAAGCAAAAAAACAATGCGAACTAGTCGCGAAAACGGCGAGTTTCGTTTTGACACGGTTTACTCGTCACCGAAATTCGCCTATTATTCTGATCCGTTTAGGTTCACAGGTCAATGAGGTATACGAAACGTATGGTCTCTACACGTGTAAATACGCTTTTGAAGGCAATACTTAATTAAAAACAATCGAACCGTTAAAACGATTAATCGGCGGCGCCTCTGAATTAGTAGTGCCGTAGCGTTTAGCACCTCTAACCGATATCATGTCGGTATGATGGTATCTGATTGGTTGATACCGCGCGACACAGCGTGCGTGATTCCGTACGTGATTGCGTATCAAAATTGGCGCAATGGACGGAATCACGTAGGACGGTGGTTAAACTTTGATCGAGTGATGCTGTACAGATCACAGGAAAGCGTGTGCTAATGATTCGAATATCGATACGTTAATGATAATAAATTTAATATATATATTTTTTTCGCATTTATACGGTTCGAGGGTAGGAATCCGGACCCGGCGGAGACCCCTTTGGTTGCGCTGCGCCACCGCCGTGAGGAACGACGTGACCCAAATTCAAATTTTCCACATGTCGGCTGTTCAATAATCATGGCTCATATCCATCGTTAACGATTACAGAGAAAACATATGTCTTCTTCGCCAATATAGATTATACATTTAATAAGATATCGGCCGTATATCACGCATATTAATAATAATAATTATTATTATTATTTACGAGTAAGTCATTCTAGTTATTTCGAAGAATTAAACAAAAAAAATAAATAAAAACAATTTTTATAGATACTCATACTTAAAAAGTCGAATCGAAATTTGCATTGGTGTTTTTTAGAGAACACACATAGCACTTTTTCTGTTTTTTTTTTTTTTTTTTTTTTGGCTTTATCTCATTAAACATATTTTAAACAAATCCGTGTCTATAAAATCTTGATGACCGATGGCTATTTAAAAAAGAAAATTTCGAGCGAGAATCAACGGGTGGCCCTCGTCCCTGTGATCCTCCCCCCTCCCGAATCGCTCACTGTCAATCGACGAGTGCGTGCGTGCGCATCCCGAGTTTTGTAGATAAAACTGTCTACAGATCTAATCCCGTTATCTGTAAAACGTCGGCCGTCTACGGTTTTCGGTCATCATTTTCGTTCGCACCGGTGTGGCCGGGATTATTTACCGCGTGACATTTTACCCCCCCCCCCCCCGTAAATTTTCACAAGTGAAATTTTACCTCACGGTAAATATTCGCTAGTGAAATTATACCTCCCGGTAAGTATTCGCTAGTGAAATTTTACCGGGGTTTATAAATACACTTGGGTAAAATTCCACTAGTGAATTTTTACCCCCGGTAAAAAATCACTAGTGGATATTTACCGGGGGTAAAATTTCACTAGTGAAAATTTACCGGAAGGTAAAATTTTACTAGATTAAATTAAGTTTTTTATCATGGTCCTCGAGGAAATCCAGGTCCCGGAGAAAATAATCAAGTACCCCCCCCCCCCGCCCTCTAGTTGGACCTGTTAATATACTTGAAACTTACTTGATGAGTTATCAACGAACTAGTTGTGTATTTCAATATATATATAATATACCATAAAATAATAAATAATTAACCATAGTGAATTTTTACCCCCGGTAAAATATATCTAGGGAAATTATACCCCCCCCCCCCTATAAATTGTCTCTAGTGCAATTTTACCTCCCGGTAAATATTTACTAGTGAAATTTTACCGGGGTTTATAAATATATTGGGGTAAAATTCCACAAGTGAATTTTTACCCCCGGTAAAAAATCACTAGTGGATATTTACCGGGGGTAAAATTTCACTAGCGAATATTTACTGGGAGGTAAAATTGCACTAGTGAAAATTTACCGGGGGGGTAAAATTTCACGGGGGTAAATAATCCCGGTTACACCGGTTTGGGGCCTATCCGCGAATGACGCATATAGCGCGGAGCGATGAGGTGTTTACACTAGAGATGTAAGCTCGGGAAATTTTTACCGCGTAAATTTACCGGTAACTTTCCCAATTATTTTTTTACTGGTAAATATTTTTCTACCAAAAAATGAACGTGCGACACCTCAAATTGAACGACTTAATGAGTTGTATATTCATAACATATCGGTAGAATAGAATAATTGATATTATAAAATTTGAAACGTCAAAAGTTCAATTTATAACTAGAGAAAGAGACAAATAAAACTTAAAGACTAGCATTTATTTTGTTTTTGTTTTTTTTTTTTTTTTTTTGATGTTATGTCGAGGTACCTAATGAATCTGATTTGATTAATTTACAATTAATTTTACACGTACATTTATAATATTTATATTCATATAAAATAATTGAAAATGCAAACAAAAGTCAAAAATAGTATAATACACTACTAGGGACTTATATAAATTCATATGTAAAATTTATAATGCCATGAACACCCTGCTATTCAGTAAACAATGAAAATAAACGTTACAATAATTATAATTGTATGAAAAAGAGGAAGCGAGGAGTTCTTAGGGTGTCCTCATTGTGACATACAAAATTTACCAAATCAACAGAATTTACGGTAAATTTACGTAAATTTTCCTCGGTGAATTAGCAAAAAAAAAAAAATTACGTATATTTTACATATTTAAGTATAAGTATGAGACGGCGGCAAAACGAAAACGAAAGTCGACAATAACTTCATGGTGAAACGTCGAAAGCGACGAGGTGCCCGAGATTATTTACGAATATTCACGTCTCGGCGATTTATGAAAAATAATCAGCGTGGAGTTCCTAGGGGTTCCTGTGTCCCTATTATGACATAGAAAAATTATCGAAATTTATCAAATTTACAGAATTCACGGTAAATTTACGTAAATTTTCCTCGGTAAATTACCAAAACAAAAACTCACGTAAATTTCACGTCTCTAGTTTACGCGTAGATATCGTAAAAAATATCGCCCGTCCACCCCCGTACGCGTTCGACCGTCTGTTATTTCGGCTACGCGTTCCGTTTACAATAAAAATGCACTGCTCGGCCCGGTCCGGAGCGCTCATGACGAGTGCCGAGTGCCGAGCGCCGCCAAGATTTTCACACGTCGACCGCGACGTTTCGCAGGTGTCATGTCGTCTGGAAACGAATGCACGCTGACCCAGATCAAAAAAGATCTACATCAGCTCAAAATTACCGTGGTCGGAGACGGAACCGTGGGGAAAACGTGCGTGCTCGTGACCTACAAAACCAAAAAGTTTCCCGAGGATTACGTGGCCACCGTGTAAGACTCTTTGTTTTTTTTTTTTTTTTAATACGTACGCGATTGTGTCGCGTGAACAGCAGTCATTTTTCACGGATTAAAATGACGCCTCTAAACCGTGTGTTTTGATTGCATTTAAGATTTGATAATTACACGTGCGAAATCATCGTAGACGACCTGTGGTTTAACATATGTTTGTGGGACACTGCCGGAAGCGAAGATTATGCACACATAAGGCTGCTGTCTTATCCCGAAGTGATTATTGACATTAAAACTTGACGTTATCCTAATCGCGTTAGGAAACACACCGTGTAAACATAACGTGTTACCGATTGAGATGCATTGATTTTTATTGCAGACCAAATGTTTTCTTCTGTGCTTCGCGGTCGACGATCGATCCTCCTTTGACAATATCCCGATCAAATGGTATCCGGAACTCCGAGCATTCAGTCGGAAAATTCCAGTGATATTAGTCGGTAAGGCCTAAAACCGATCCACCGGTATAGAGATTACTGAGTGATCGCACAGATTCGTAAATTATGTGAACGAAAATTTAAAAAATTGTTTTTTTTCAATGCGTTTTGAAAAAAAAAATGTTATATTTTGACAAATACGTTCACAGGTACCAAATCAGATTTAAGGGAGACCGGAGCCCAGTGTATATCGACGGATGAGGCTGTGAAGATGCAAAAAAAGATCAAGGCAGTGAAATACATAGAGTGCTCGGCGCTGAAGAACCAAAACGTGGACCACCTGATCCAAGAAGCCGTTCGCGTGTTGATTCCACAAGACGACACATGGTCGTGCATGAATTATCTAAAAATTAAAAATCCGTTCCGCCATTGAGTTTGAACACGAAAAAATCTGATTTTTTCAATGCTACACCAAATTATCGTCGGTCACGTGTCTTTATGCATTTATTCTATATTTAGATTCGATTTGTTCTCATCATTTTATAGGCAATAATAAAGTGTTACAGACATGCTAGTGTTGTGTTTAATCTATGCGAAATCATTGCGTACACAACAGTGAGTATATTGTATTCTAGTAAAATCAAGCGTCACAGGCTTTTTAAAAAAAAAAAAACACGGCCCGTAACATACAACGTACGAATAGTTAACCGGGAAATAAAAAAGGAAATTTTTCTCGATTTTCATTTTGTAAACTCCGTCCCCGGCCTAAAAAAAAAAAAAATCCGCAGAAAATCGATTTTTTCACCGTTTGGACAATTTTCCTCCGTAGCCCAGTAGTTACCGGCCAGCGCGTGTGGATCAAGTAAGAAAACTAAGTTTCCGCCACGTTCCGATCGCGTACCGATTCGTGTGGTTTTCGACGAATCAAATTTTTCGGATTTTGCGCACCTCTTGATCTCATCGTACACCTTTTCCGACGGCCTCGAATACTCCACCGACATTAGAACCCGGCCCAGTGGTTCTGAGCAGAAACCAAACTTTTTGGGCGATTACCCAATCGATCGTCGAGTTACGCGGGTCGCTAAGTGTGCAGACCATTGGCCGAATATTGCGATGAACACGACATGAAATGACGCGGGACGCTGCGGGACCGGTTTCGCGGATGTGCTCGTATAGTGTGGGGTACGGCATACGTAGAATTTTTCAATTGAAAACAAAAAAACACTTAGCTAATAACAGATAAGTTTACTTATCTGTTATCAGAGTCTCTGTCATCTTAGTGAACTAATAGTGTACTGTTGAAGTATGGAGAAAAATAAAAACTAACATTTAACCGTGAAATGTGACGAGCGTTGAAATACGCTTTTAATTTTGTTTAAAAAAAATAAATAAATAAATCTAACATATCTACTCGAAAAATGTATCAACGTGTTCGTAATGAATACGATTATATTTATATCATATAAGTGAATTCAAAATGGTTATTTGAGGAAACAGCTCACCGGGAAAAGCGTCGCACACCCGTGACTCAGTCCGGTTGTAATGTGTCGGGCTACCGGTTGCAATGATAATAATTATTATTGATTGTGACGATAAGTGTCGCTGTCGATAACGACGGGCGCGCGGCCGCCTACACCGCCGTCCGCCACAATATGGTCACATATTATACATATTTTTTATACACATATTTTATCGTACATATTATTTTCATGGTTCGGCCGGACACACGTGCACAGTTCTGCGTTTCGTGTGTTAAAATATGTGAAATTATTTAGACGCGCCGCGCCGTGTAACTATTATTGATTGTGCTCTGTGTCGCACCTCTCGTGCGTTTCGTGTGAATTCATCTGTGCCGATATCATAATGTGTTCCCGCGGCCTAAAACGAAAAGAAACCATAAAACGAGAGTGTACGAATCAGGGTTGGCACGAAAAATCCCAAACCGAAAAAACCTGGGCTGCTTTTCTGAGTTGAACCCACTCAAGATTTAAAAACCCCATTGAAAAAATCCAGCTTTACCATGGGTGAATTCCAGTTTAAAATTTTTTTTTTTTTTTTTAGTATACAGTGAGTTTCAGAAATGTGTCTTATTTTTTTTCAAAGCGTGCCTATAGCTTTTCTCGTGCCCATACGAGAAAAAAGTAAATATTTATTTTTTCGTTGGTTGACTACAAGTAAATTAATAAAAAATAAAAAATTCAGATGGGTTTTTTTTAGAAAAAACCCAGGCTTTTTCTCAAAAAATCCAATAAAACCGCTCAGTTACACAACATAAATTAAACCCAACGGTTTTTTTGAGTTTTTCGGAGTTTTATTGGAAAAAACCCGACCGGGTTGGGTTTTTTCAATATAGCCCGGGTTTTTGCCAACCCTGGTACGAACACTTAGACGTATCAAATTTAAATATCACTCGATGATATTACATCGTCTGATTGAAGATAATACATTTACTATTTTAATCGAGCTGATTGAAAAAGCTCGGAGGGATAGAGGGCTATAGCTCACAACGGACATAGTTCACTTAAATTTAATACACTTAAAATTAATTTTTTTTAAAAATACCGAACGAAAAATCTAGCAAGTATCATGAGACACACGCGTGCTCGCCGGTGAAGAATCGCCATGTGTACGACACGTGTCAAAGCAAAGCGGTTCGAACACATCGAATTTCGCCGTGTCTTTAACGGTGAATTTGACGTCCACATAAACGATAAAGGTCGTGGGAGAGTACCCGAGGCAAAATAACACGTCGCAAAGTCAAAATGGCGGGTACAAGTATTCAAAATTGTTTCCCAGACGGTCGAATGTGAACCATTTTGGTACGGTAAGTCGGACTGAAAACAGGTGTTTTTCGCCGTGAAAACCCGTCAGTTTCGAACCGCCACAACGTCAAACGATTAGAACCTGACTGCTATTCATTATGTTTACCACTTCAAACTAACACGCAGATATTTTCGTTAAATTTACCTGCATCTATTATAGTGTGCAATAATAATTTTGGCATGACGAACAAACTTCGTTTTGTTTTCGTATGTTGAGTATTAAAAGATTGGATTTTATTTTTAATCATTTTAAAATGTTAAACCCAATCCTAATGCGATTATAGTTTGTCGACTTTTTTTTTTTTGATAATCTTAAATATACTAGAAAACGTAGTAGGTACATCAAGTAATCGGTTATATTATTTCGACAAATAATTTAACGATCGAAAACAATCGAATACAATATTTAAAAAAAAACATCATCTGAAGCTTAAAACGGCTTTAATTTTCTCAAAAATAATAGTTAGTAGTATAATAATGAGCCATTTTGATGCGAAATTTATTGTAATACTTAATAGTTCGCAGAACGTATAAATAAAGTAGCTTGAGTTTTATGATTTTGTATCGTTCCCCGGATCTGTGGATGTGACGAAGAATGCTCAAAATAACGTATTTTAATGTTTGTACACCGAATCAACTGAATGTTATAAATTTAATCGCACTGGTAATTACTGTTTTATGTCACTAAAAACGAAACGCACTTCAAATTAAACGATTTAACGATTTGCTCAGGATCCCGATTTATTATCCTGCACTTGGTCGACGACCAGATTTAAATGTTTCCGAGCTATAATTATTTCTGTGACGTTATACCTAACGACAGTTTTGGTTAGTGTTCGAAAAACAAACGATTTCATTACTTAACGGTTCATATGGTTTACGTTAGTAAATGTTTGAAATTTATTTTGGATGATATTTCTCAATAGAATTAACGATTTTAACCTTAAAAATTATACATAAAATTCATTTGCAGGTACATATTTTTATTAGCTTTTCAACTTAAACTATCTGGAATATAATTGAAAATGTTTCCAAGTATAACTTTGGTATTCAATTTGAAATCGCTCGTCGTTATTGCGGCATGAAGCCGATTATGTTTTGTCCAGGATGGAATATATTGGAGGGAGAAAGCAGAGAATTGAACATTTTAATTAAATATCTTTTGAAACTTTTCTAAAGTGTTTTATTTTTTAGCGTTATTATTATTATTATTGTCATTATTTTCTGATCGAGAACAACACTGGAAATTACCTTCCGTCTTTATACATATTTTAAATACGTACGGTTTTAAGTGCCGTAACGTGGGTATTTCGTATCATTTTCAAAAAAATAATAATAATAATGAGTAAATAAATAACCTCCGCTTCACTCGAAATCTAATCTGTCTCGATATCGTGACAAATAGTGTTAATCGAATAAATCATTTTCGGTAAAATCTTCACAATATTAAAATTTAAGAAACCTACTGACAGTTTTTCATTAACCGTAAACGTATACGACGAACACATCGTTTAATCTGTATGGATCTTACAATCACTATTATTGAATCGTGCACTGAGAAAGATATCGGGTTGTCCACTATAACGGAGAAATCTGCCCGTGATATTTGTTGTGTTCAAAAAGCTCAGTCGACCAATGTGTTATTTTTTTTCATCCCGACACTACCCTGCATGCGTGACATTGTAAAATATGTCACGCGAACATCACGTCAGATCGTATTTGTTCTTCTAACAGCAACCCTGCCCCGTATCGAAAATACTTATTTGATAATTTATTATGGTATCATCGAACGGATGGTAGGTAACCGTGGTATACTACAGTGCTCTGTGTCCGAAGAGTTGACGTACGCGTGGACGCGATGCGTTGTGTTCTGTTGTGCAACGCAAATCAAACTGATGTGGAAGGACTGCTTTTGTACGTTGAACAATTTTTTAGATTTTTTTTTTTTTTTTTTTTTTGAAGGCCAGGGAAGGCCAGCTTTGCAAAATTAATCCGTGAAAATGTAGTCGAAAATATTATCAAGAGTAAATTTATAACGGACTGGAATCGTCCATAAAACTTGCGTCGAAGGACGCGCGGTGCAAAAAAAAAAAAAAAAATATGAATGGTATATACGATTAGCACGCGGGAAATGAACTGGACTAGCAGTACTTCACAAAAATGATTAAGAACTCGGAGTTTTCAAAGACACGTCAAGAAAAATTTTCAAATAAAAAATAATATAAGAGCTGTGTGAACGATAATTTATTATTATTCATGAATATTGTTCAAAATAAATATATCGAGACCCGACGTGCACACTGCTCTTACCATAATACGTTTTCCTTAAACATCATATATTTGTCAAATTCTTACAACGTCATCTCGCTCAGACCGACCGCCAAGTTTTGTAGAACTTATTTATTTTCAGTGCAGATAATGTTTAAAGTTTTTACGCTAAAAATTTTATTTAACGTGTATACAGCTAGCGGAGCCTGATAGTGGCTTGGCCCTTTCAGATATTGCTTTCGTTTTCATAATTTTTCTATTCGTGGGGAATAAAGCAATCACATATATATATATATTTATATATTTATATATATTATTATATATATATATATATATATATATATATATATATATATATATATATATTTATGCAAGCATAAAAAAACAAAATTATTAAATATTTTCAAAAAATTGTTCTACTTAGGTATATCGTTTATTTTAATATTATCAAACTTAATTAAGATGCAACAAATTTCATTAATTCGTTATATTATAAGCTTGTACCTATATAAAGTATGAGTAATAAATACACAATAAAATCGATTGAACACAAATGGACTAAATACAAAGTTAACAAACAATATTGTTGTACCTATCGCTTTAAGTAGCGAATGATTCGGCGAAATAAAGCTATTGAATAAGTTGCATGATAAAATAACAAAGAGTGATACACAAAAACAATTTTTATTAAAATATAGTGTTTTATTTGAATAAAAGTATATCAATTGCCCATCATATACATGATGTATGAATAAATGTTTAAATGAGTTTTTAACGTTTTCGCTCGCAAAATAGTGGTGATAAATATATTGAATTTTAAAAGAGCAATAAATTTTTCCTTAGTAAAACGATTTTAAGTTTCACTTCAATGTTATTCTTAGAAATTAAAATTCTTTTTTCAAACTCTTATAAAAAAAAATCGTGGCAAACAATTTCTGAAATTTTTTTAGTATAGTAAGTAATGTATATGTGTAAAACCGTAATACATTTTAGGCCTCAATATTGAGAATTGAAAATTATGTACATAGAAAAAATTTTTTAAAAGTAAGCATTTTTAAAGCTCTATGTTTGATCCAACAGAAGTTATAATTTTTTTTTTTTTTTTTTAATATGTATGAAAGTATTATTGATATTTTGTGATAATTACAAGTATCTATACTATTACTTATGAAGTTTTTACTAAATAACTCAAATCAATCAAATAATGGAATTTTATGGATTAAAATCTTGAAAAATTTTACAATTTTTATAACAATTGACACCAAACATTTGAAAGACATTTGAAGATAAAGAAAAATTATCGGTTTTATGTACTCATATGAAGAAATTACTGATCTATAGAACTGCTGAACATAATTTTTGGATCAAGTCAACTACTCGAAAAATTGACCACAAACAAAATAAAATAAAATTAAAAAAATTAGTACTTTCAATTATAAAATCAAATTTTATCTATAATATTATAAAATAATTATTTATCAAAAAAAAGTTTTCATTATTCCATATAGAACGAAACAACCACGCATATTCCTGGTATAAAGAATATATGTAAAATTGTATAAATATATTTTATGAACAATATTGTGTATTGCAATTAAAGTTCTGCACATTTTTAGGTTAGGTACTATATTTTTCAAATAAATTGTAGAAACCTATGAAACTATTCTCTTGGACAAATTTTCAACCATCTTGAAGCAAGAGATAGATATGAGTTAAGATATTAAAATTAACCCAAATTACTTTTTCATGATAATACACAAAATTAAGAGATGCTCTATTAAAATTTCAAACTTAAAAAGTAAAACCGCCTTTACATAATTTGTAATATTATCTTTGTATTAATTAAATAAAAAAAAAAGTTAAATATACTCTAGTCAAAAATGATAAATTTACAGACTTTCTCTGTATCCATATTTGGGCGAAATAAAATGACAATATCTACTGGACATTTAATTTTTTTGCAAGTTCTCTAGTAAATTATGATTAATTGAATTCGTAAATTTTTATTTTACTTTTTTAGGTTTGTTTTTATATGTTTTTAAATGTATCTCGTATAAGATTAATTTCATTAACGTAATATAATATTCCTTTTTAAAGACAAGTTTGGCCAATTTTAGTCAAATAATTTCTTAACATACTTAGAATACTGGGATATAATTCTATATATTCGTTTTTATTTTTCAAAACAATATTATTTTTTGATTGTCGTTATTTTTATTAATTAAATTATACCAAAAGTCGTAAAGAAAAATTTATTTTTATTCATATTGTTACGTGATACCCAATGAAAACAGGTACTTATCGTACTCTTGAGGATGTTATGAGTTGAAATAATACGGTAGACAATTGAATAAGTTTTAAACACTTTTAATTTAATTCACTTTACAATAATGACAGGGCAAAATTACAAGTTATAACTTAATCGCGAATAACAATATCAAGACAGAACTCCGAAGGGCTGGTACTGATAGCTAGACACGTCTGACGTCCGGTGTCTTCCGGAGGCTGTTATATAGGCAGCCGAAGTGCCCATTCCTCTATGACGAAGTCCATGTGCGTCATAGGCCGTGTTCTTAATTGCGTACTGGTTATTTGTGTTGATGGCTGAATTGGCAACTTCTCCGTGTGTGAAGGGCAGAACGTCCTCCCCGTATCCCGAGTGTTGCTTATTAATAGCTGTTTCATCGATTTGCATCTGTGATTCCGAATAAAGCCTATTTTGACCTTTTGCCCAATATATTTAGTTATTATTATATAAAATATATTATTGTGCGTTTTTGGAAGACCTTAACGGGAGTGTTGGCCAGTGCGTGATCATGTTACATCTTTAGATGTTATTGGCTCTCGAAAACATGCGTATTTATATTATTTAATAATAATAATAATAATATGCATGTTATAATATGTTATTTTAAATTGCTACTTTCATAAATTTATTTTTAATATCTCGTTAGCTATTTTAATTATAACAATTTCTGCGTTTATTTCGCAAGACGTAGTTGTTTTTTTTTCTCGTAATTTATTGTTTATTCAAAATTATTATTTGATAACGTAAACGAAAGTTTTGTGTACATATCAAGTCGATAAAGTATTAATAAACGATGAAAAAGTTTTAGGAAAAAGAGGAAATTAATATTTCATTAATTTCTCGGCATATTTGAAGGCTTTATAATTTTTGTGTCACATTCACATATACGTTTATTTCGTTTCGAACAATATCCGAATAATAAACATGGTATAAACGTACAGTATAAAATTATCAATCTCAATAGAATCCTGTTTATATTTTTAAAAAAAAAAAAAAAATGATAATTATAATAATATTGTCGCACGATTGTTTTTCTATAACATTATGACAGTATTTTTATTTATTTATTTATTAATTTTTTATTTACCCTTTCCGATAATTTATTTATTATTACCGGCGGTGTTTTCACGAGTATTATAATATCAATAATTACCTATAAACACGGACCTACTACGACGATGATTAATATCGTTCGATCTGCAGTATCGATATGATAATATTTTAACACTCGTACACAAGTCGTTTTGAAATTACACTAGCGAGAGGGGTTGGGGTTGAAAAACAAGCGGTGAATTCGCGTACGACGTGCGAACGAATTAAAATTTTAAATAATAATCGCACGTAATAATGCGACGACGACAACGGCGGCGGTGGCGGCGGCGGCGGTGACGACGGCCACCGGAATCGTGTGTACACCTGCAGGTCGTCGTAATTGAAACGTTCCGGTGGGTGTGCGTCGAAAAGAGATCGCCGAAAGGGGAGAGAAAAAAGCCGAAAATTCTTTTCCTGCGGGTGACACCCGCCTCCCGGCCCCGAATCAATCAAAATGGGAAGAGTTGTGCTTGTGCAGGTACAGGACGACGCAATGCGGTCCTGCGTACAACCAAGGGGGAAAAACACACAGCAACGGCGCCTTAGTCCGAGTGTCAGTCGTTAGCCGTCGCTCGTATCGCACCACAAACACAAGTTCAGCGCACAAATATTTTCTAGACATAGTGACGAGATCGTTGTTGTCGCCGGATCAATTTCTTTTCTAATTTTTTTTTTTTTTGTTTCTTTCTTTGTTTCTGTCTTTGTTTCTTTTTTTCTTTCTTTTTCCGGCCGACAGCGTTAAACATCCATACAGATTACGGCGTGACGATGTACACCGCGTGTTTTTGTTTATGATCTAGAACAGGCCGACGGTTGGTTGGACTCAAACCGCTGATTTGTATTTTGATGAGCGAACTCGCCGGGAATCCGAAAATCGGGTAAGGAATGATTTTTACGTTGGAATAATACACACGATTCCGGAGGCGGTGCGAGACCGAGAAACGTTGGCGAAAAATAATTGTAGGTCGTGCGCGGCATAATATTACATTATCGAATGCGTGAGGGTTTTCTACGAGTTTTGCTCCACTCGGGTGTTTTATTTTTTGTTTTTTTGTTTTTTTTTGTTTTTTTAATATTATTATTTTGTATTTTTTTTTTGTTTTTTTCGTAGTAAACGGGTTCGCTCTTTAGGTGTAAAACTATATTGTCGATGTTATTACGTAGTCTACCATCATACGTATGTCTCTCGTAGGAACATATTGACACGATTACACTTCTGAGCGAATCGGTTAACGAGGTAAAGATTTTTTTTTTTTTTTTTTTATTCAAACAAATTCGATGGTTGAAAAAAAAAATAACGCGTTTAAATAGCTAAATTTTAGTTTCGACTCGCACAATACGAATACTCATTAGGCGAAAATACCCAATTTTCGTATTGTGCCTATTGATATTTATTTCGCTGTTTGTAAGTTGAGTTCGGCTGAAATTTTATCACGCGTCTATTGTAATCGAATTTCAGTGTGCTCGGAGAACGGAATTCTTCACTAAGAACCGCGATTCTTACATTTAAAGTTCACGACTTTAAACTGAATAAAACGTAGATTAGAGTCGAAAAATAAATAAAATCGTTGTGACTTTAATTACCCGGCGAAATTAAACGCGCTTCTGTTATCCGTTAGAGGGATTAAATAGATACTTGATAACGTGCAGGTCATATATAATTTTATATCGGTAGATACGAGAATGACATAGTTATTTAGAGTATTTAGACTAAACGATCGTAATCCTCTTAATTATTCGTTTCGTAGAATTTAAGTCACGGGAGGACTTTACATTTAAATTTTAATGAACGCCAAATTAAAGTTGAGAATATTAAAATATTATAAAAGAACGAAGAAGTTATTTTTATTATTATTATTATTTTTTTTTTTTTTTTTTATATATTACCATTTTATCCCATTCGCGGGTTGAAAGAAAAAAATTATATTAGACCGGAATCAAAATCTATCTATGAGATTTAGAACAAATATCTATTTTTGATTTTTCCATAAAAAAAAAAAAAAAGATACGGCTTTGAATGGCATCAGCGTGAAGGAAAGGCAATTTAAGTCAGAGCAATACTGATTATTACACAGTTCGAGGTTTATTGCTTTGAATTTTTCTTAAATACACAAGCAAGAGTATACTTAAAATAACTAAAATACGCAATACTTTTTTTTATTTACTACAACGCAATTTATTTTATTTGAAAAAAAAAAATCAAATAGAAAATAATGATTCTTCTTGGAAAAATTATAAAATAACACACACACACACAGACTCACGCACGTAATATAAGGAGGGTGATGTTTAAATTTAATATTTTCGTCATCAATTTTAGATTCTGAGTGAAGCGAAGGATCTTATGGTTTTACAATGATGTTTATTTTTTTTTTTTTCTGTAAACACTTTTTCGTATAGAAATCCTTGTCCAAAAGTTTCGTCCAGCAACTTTTTAGATTCGAAATTGAACTGAAATGGTACTTTAAAGAGGTCATTTTTCCAAAATCTTCATAGTTTTTCCAGTAATCAAGAATAACGATCGAAAAACTGAGTAAAAACGGTAAAATCGGTAAAAATCCGCCGTAAACGAGATTTTCACCGTTCAGATTTTAGGTATTTAGTCATAAATCGAAAAGTATTGAAGCTAGAAACTTGAAAATTTTATCCGATATCAAATACATACTTTTTTATATTGGACAACATTTTCAGAACAATTATAGCACTTTTGACTTAAATATAGAACTTTTAATTTACCAAATTGTTTGAAAGTTTTTATGTAATATAATTTTAAATATTTGACAAAAAGTTCTGAAAATTTAATATGACCTTACTCATATAGTATATACCTACCTAATTATCCTAATAAAAATTCAAAAATCTTGAGTCAGGATTTTTTTTTATACACACTTTAATAAATTATTATAACTCACCAAAAATTATACAAATAACCGTAAAATACGTAAACAGTATTTAAATAATAATATATTATATTACACTGAAGCTTTGCTCAGAAACGTTTTATACTAAAGAAATGAGTCATCATTTCTTTAAAACTTAATACGTTCACCACCAATATCTTGTCCGAGGACCGAAGGGACGAAGGACGAACTTGTACCACCATCATCTCACTTACCAGCTTTTATTTTAAATTTTTTTATTTTAATCGTTATACCGTTAATAAACGAAAATTTTACATAAAATAAGTACGAAAATTTTACTTTTACGCTGATACGTCTTTCAGACATGCATTTATTCCAAAATATGCGATATTAAAATACTTATAATTGAGTTCATTATTTCAAATAACACGTCTAGAACATATCGGATATCACATTAATTAATATAAAAGAATATGCGAAAGCATGTAAGTCCCGAACCCTACTGATATTGAATCTGATCTATTCAATTTTAAATACAAAATAAATGTATTCAATACAAATATTATTTCAAAATAATTCTATCACGAACGGAAAACGACTAGGATACGGAAAAACAATTTTACTTGCCTAATGTCGTTTAAATAATTTTCAGAAAACAATCAACGGTCTCTAAACGGTATGCGAAATAATAATTTGCATTGTGTAAACTTCGCGCTGTCAACCGTATATCTTATTTCACTTTGCAAACAGTTTATTTAGGCTAAGATTTGTTGGAATTCTTCGAGGGCTTAATATTTTCTGGCGATATATATTTTGTAATTACACAATTTTTATCGACACAATTGCGTTGAACTCAAGGGTTACTATGTCGATTTTAAATCTAAACAACAACCTACTTTCGATTTTCTATTTATAATCGAAATATGTGTATGTTTACAAATTTTAAACATCGACGCGACGTTAGATTATTCGGTTCGCGTGGAATTCAAATATAATTGTTAATGAAATGATATTCATACAGAGTTCTTGTATAAACGTGTAACATGAAATTATCGAACTATGGCACAAAAACAGACAAACGAACGGGTGAAACGTATTACTGAAACGTCGATTGTAATAATAATAATAATAATAAACAAATTCATACATATTATACGATAGGTACTAATTAATTAGTAATTACGTACGACGTAATGACGACATTGGTTTTACACCTGTATGATTCACACGCGTTTGATCTTCGACCGCGATGGAGACAATACGTTTTTTGTTTTTTTTTTTTTTCTTTCGCAAAATCGTCCACCGTACAATTTAATTGAGAAACGGTTTCGTTTGCGTTTGATACGGGAGACATGGCAGACGAATACGAGCGTCCGCACAAAGGTGAAAACGCACCGTTAATATTATTGTTTGCAATTCGTATGTAAAAAAAATAAAAAGTACAAACGCATTTGAGAGAAAAACGCGATTAATCGGCCAGTCAGCCGGATCACGTCCATTATAATAACGTTATTATGCCGTTCACGACCTCGTAATTTGTTGTGTGGTTGTTCGCCGGGCGGAATGAATGTAAACGTTTAAAACGCTTGTTTGCGAATATGAGACACACCGAATACGATTCAATAGTACGATATGATATATTATGTATAAGTTTGTCGTGCACGCAGTCGGTATACACTCAGATTGTATTTAGCTCGTATGCATATCTAACTAACGGAATTAATGTGTTTAGCGTAATGTTAAACAAAAAATCATTACGGTCCATTAACGTATTTATATATTTTAGAGTGTATTATAATATTTTGCATCAGTGTGTGTGTGTGTGTGTGTGTGTGTGTGTGTGTGTGTGTGTGTGTGTGTGTGTGTGTGTGTGTGTGTGTGTGTGTGTGTGTGTGTGTGTGTGTGTGTGTGTGTGTGTGTGTGTGTGTGTGTGTGTGTGTGTGTGTGTGTGTGTGTGTGTGCAAAGCTTGCGCATAAACTGTGATAATTATTATTTGTCTGCCAGTAATGTGCGACGTAAAACAATACCGGAGTCGGTAAATTGCGTCCCTATAAGTACGGTCATGGTCATATACTATGTGAATTGCGGCCGGTGTACTTTTAAAACATACGTAAATTGCGGCCCAAGTATTTTTAAAACATACGTAAATTGCGTACCAGGAACTTACGGAAAAAAATGAACTTTGCTTCCTTTCAGTCTCCTATTGACACAACCAGACACAGAACAAGAAACCACCATGATGTTGAATTACTTGAATTGCACTTTATAGTTTATAAATTATAATCGAAAAATTGTGTTTCAATCCGAATCCATATAAAAAGATAACTGATATATAAAACAACATTTTTATATTATATCTTTGGTTTCAATCACAGAAAAATTATGTTTCATGGAATAATATAAAATGTCATGGATTAATCAATCATACCTATTTTGCCCTGTTCGCATATGGATTCTAGACTTCAATTTTATTCGTTGAGTTCGGCTATCTAGTTGTTTTATATATCTGTGGTTGCTCTACAGTTTACAGTATTTTTTTTTCAATCTAATAAATATGGACGTTATGAAAAGTGAAAGGAATAAAACGTTGAAAATAGTTGATGGTTTCAAATTTCGTTTTCATAAATTTCTAAACAATGGTATTCAACGTTGGTGTTGCACAGTTAAAACGTGTAATTATTTTTTGAAATTTGATGATAATAATATTTGTATAGATAGTTTTAAGTCTGTTATAGTTATAGTCCTAAGTCTGAAAAATGGGAAGGAAAATATTGGTTTTGTGGAAAAAAGGCTTAGACGTAATTTACATATTAATAAGAAACAGTTAGATAGGCATATGTACAAAAATATACCCGGGCCGCAATTAACGTATATATAAAATATACCCGGGCCGCAATTTACGTATGTATAAAATATACCCGGGCCGCAATTTACGTATGTACAAAATATACCCTGGCCGCAATTTGCATAAAAAATTTGAAATGGGACGCAATTTACAGAGACCCAACAATACAACGTTCATTCGAGCCGCGATCATTAGAACCACGAAGAGTTGTCTGGATTACTCAGATAAATCGTTACGTATCCGAGTTCTTAAGTGTGTGATGTAATAATAATTTGTTTTGAAAACGAAATTTCAGACGATTTATACTCGTTTTTACACTTTCCTAAGATTCGAGGGATTTTGATACCTACATTTTTTATATTTTTTCATATAAAAGTGTTCGAAGATAGTGTGAAAATTAATTAAAATTAATACTTATTAACGGGTAATCAGTGTTATTGACTAGGATTCAAAAATATCCACATAAACAAGTTGCATTTAAATAATGCAGTGTCCGAGAAAAGTTTATTTTAGATTCAGTGATGTTTCGTTATCAACAAACGACTCTGTTATTGCCGTCTACCAAAATATGATAACTAAAACTTTCAGCAATAACTGTGCAATCATTTTGAATTTCTACGCTATCTGTAAATTTGTATTGTACTTATATACCAAAATTACACGCTGAGAATTTCATAATCGTCCTACGATAAAAGCTTACTGTATTAATTTGACTATATTTTATCTAACCAAAAACGTGTAAATAACGTACACGTACCTTATACTTATAGAGATGTTGTAAATGACGATAAAACTTTTAAATTTTTGTATGTTTAAATTTAATCATACAAATCGACTTTTGGCTTTTGAAACTGTATAAGGTATCTGTGATAAGCTAAAGAATTTGTGTTTGTAACATTGAATCAAATCACAAACTAATAATTTAACAATACTAACGTAAGGTGGAAATTATATTTATCATATTGATGTTTAAGAAAAATGCGTTGAATGCAAATTATAACATAAGAAAACCTAAAAAAAAACCAGAAATCGAAATATAAAAAAATTATTGAAAACATAATTCAAAATGCTACAATATTGGGTCTTGTGTAAACCAATGGTAAAGTATTCGCCTATTTATGTCCAATGTCCATTCAATGGTTAATTTCCTTTTTCTTTTTTTTTTCTTTTTTTTTTTTTTTGTGAGATTGATAATGATTATGATAAATGATGAGGATTCATGTCATAATACTATGTGGTTTTTTTTTCTAATAATTAGCCTTATTGTATTATGTTGACTTTGAGGAAATAAAATGTCTTCACTCAGACCACTAAATTGGAGCACTCACTCGAGTCTGTACATAGTTCTCAGATTTCATAGTCTGCCTTTGATCACTTTTTGGACCGAGCCGTGAAAACAATACAGCTGACTAACACGCAAACAGAAATACAGTAGATCAGGATTATTTTCATGAGTATATTTCGATAAAACTGTAGTAACTGAGTGACTTCGTTTCTTGTATTAACTATGGAATTCGTCGTTAGTTTTTATGTTAGTTTTTTATTTAAACGTTTTCAATAGATGTGTAAGTAAAATCCAATGAACTTATTGTTTGAATGGATCGGATTTAATAATGGAAAAGCGAACGGGTAAACTAAAATGTACAACATACATGAAAAAAATCATGACATTGAAAGTATTCGATTTAGATTTCGTAAATAAAAAAAGGAGAAGTGTTGTTTATGGCAGTTCTACATGTCTAATTTCATGATATATCGTGTGCTCTGAGTACCGGATCGGTAAATGTCGATTAAAAAACAAAAAGTAACAAAACATATTATAAGAAATTAAATATCAATCGATATTATAATATTAATATTGAAAGAAAAGTTCGAAAGAAAAAAATAAACTAAAACTCTTGAAATCAGAACGACTATATAAAAACAAATATCTCTATTGAAATTCCAACAATTCTATTCTTACGAAATAAGTAATTTAAGTATAATAATATTACCCATGTAATAAATAAACTCGTTGCTTGGAACACATACCAGATTGTAGTGATATAATATAAGTACAAATTAAAACCGAATTTTCGTATTTTGGAGGGAGCTTAAAACGTTTGATACATTCACCTTTGAATTCAAAAAAAAAATATATATATATATGAAAAATAAATGTGTTAATAAAGACGAGTCGATAACGAATAATGTTTGAAAAAAACGGTGAAAACACTTCAACTTAAATGAATAGAAATGTTGTAAACATTAGGTGTCTAAGGATGTCTATAATATAGGCAGTTTCAGAAAACAACACTTAGTATCTCACGTGAGTAAGAGAATTATTATGCGATTAACTGAAAAACAAAAACAAATATTTGTGACTTAACTAATCGATTATTTTTCATAGTTCCGTTTTTTTATTTATTAAAGAAATCACGAACCATTTGTTTTCATCATTTTTAGGTGGATAATATCAATAAAAAATAATAAAACACTACAAAAATCTTACATTCGTCCTAATCCACGGAGCGCTTTCCCAAGAAAATATTTAGACGGCATGTAGTTGATTAAATAAATAGTATAATTTACGCGGCTTTACGCTTAACTCTGTTCACCTTGGTACACAAGAATAAGCGTCTAGCTATTATCATGTGTTTTACTGATTGGTGATCGTGTGCACAGATATTTATTCTAAAATTATTACAATATTATATCATTTATCATTGGATGAAAATCTCAAACATAATAAAACACGACAATAAGCAATTGATCCGATTGAATTTTTTTATGCTTTAAAATGCTTCACCGAGTGCGAGCTTATAAACCTTGTGTACGGAATTAATATGAATTCATTATGATACTGAAATAAATAATGTTGAATCAAATGCAATTAACCACCGGCCTCGACAAATTCGGGTTTTTTTTTACATAATGGTTTTTTACGCTGATTACGATAGTTTGTACATAATATAATGCAATGTTCGTGGAACTTGAGACTTTCGAAATTATGACAGTTGAAAATATATATACATTTTACCGTGTTATTTTTAACATTATTTTTGCGATTAACTTTTGATTCACAGCGATGCGATTTCGTTTTCGTATTATCCTTTACTAGCCGTGTTAACACGTCGCCTTTGTCTCGGGAAAATCATTTCACGATATTTTCCATGAGTGTTCCGGCACGCGGTCATGATGCGAGCGAGTGGAGGTGACCAGAACTCCACGTTCCTTAACATATTGTTTCAATCGAATATGAATTCAATAATATAAAACGGTTACTTGAACACTATGACCGATCGCTTAATCGAACTTGACCTGAGATCTCGAAAAATACGAGGGAAATTCGAAAAACACTGGGCGAAATCCATTGGATCGTTGGTCGTTCGTGGTGTATTCACTACGAGATAATAATATCTCATCCACACCGATCTATTTACATCGTCATATCCGACGCGATAATAATAATTAAAATAATTGAATTAACCTCCAATAACCGCTCACGAGTGAGAAAAATAAATCAAGGTCACGGCCCATGCGCACTGCAATCGAATCGGCGGTACCTACACACGCTTCTATTCTGGCGTCACATTTTATCCGGCGGTTTCCGAGATTTAGACGTCCACACACTTAGACTGCAGTTTTACGATCAGACCTCGGTGCGTTCATACGTGAGAACAAACTCTACTGTGCGACGGTTCAAAGTTGAAATCCGAATCTATAATCGAGAATGTCAAACGCTATAATACGGATCGATCAAAGCAACGTCGACGATCGGTTCGTATGATTCGATATCTACACGCGATCGACGATTGCACGTTCTTCGGTATTGGTTCTCGTCGGATCACACGTGAAACCGGCGGATCAAACGCGCGCCTGAAGACCGACGATCGCGGCACACCGTGACGCCAGTGCCCTTTTGTGTGATGTTGATATCGATCAAACGGACGTGTAAATTACGCGACGCAGCGTATCAACGGGGACAGCCGATGGCGATTCGAATCGATTTCAAAACGCCCTAGCACGGTCCGGAGAAGCCGCGCCAAACCGAAGACGGTCTTCGTTTTAAAAACAGATTCGTCCGGGTCAACGTGACCGCAAGAGTCGTTGCAAAAACACTGTGCGGTGTTCTCTTTTTTGCTTTCTTTTCTTTCTTTCTTTATTTATTTTCGTTTTTATCGGTCGTCGACCCGTCGGTCGGGCCCACGGGCATTTAAAATGATTCCTACAGCCGCGGCGCTGAAGGGAGGAGTGGAGAAAAAACGAAAAAAAAAAGAGAAACGAAAAAAAATGTCAGTTAATCACCGACGACGGCGACAAGAGGCCTGATAATTATTCTCGTTGTCATAATCCCGGAGTTAAGGATGTTTTGGAAACGTGCTGTGAATTGCCGGCGAACGGGACACAAAAGCAATTAAATCGGTTTTCTTTTCGGGTGCCGGCCCTCGAGCGATGTCAAGAGAGCTTGGCGCGGGTAAGTAGTCGGATCGCCCGTGTGCTTTGTACCACGGGCGTACATAAGACAAGAGGCGCAGACAAAACAACGTGTATAACGGCTTGAAACGAGCAAGTGGAGGAACGTGGTTATGCGATTTAAAATTACCGCGCACAGTGTATACGCACGCGCGTATGTGTGTGTCTGTGTGTGTGTGTGTGTGTGTGTGTGTGTGTATGTGTGTATATATATATACAATATACATAGACGTATACCGTGTTTTTGTGACCAATATAATAACTATAAAGCGCGTGTATTTCGGTACGGTTAGGCCTGATGCACACGTGCGGTTTTTAAACGCGCGGTGCCGCTGCGGTACCGCGTTTGCGTTTGCGTTTAGGCCTGATGCACACGTGCGGTTTTTAAACGCGCGGTGCCGCTGCGGTACCGCGTTTGCGTTTGCGTTTACTCACAACTGGATTGAACGATGCACACGAACGCGCGGTGACGCAGCGACACCGCGCGTGAACTTGCGGGCGATCGTGTACCGCAATTCCCCGACGAAACGCCGCGGCACCGCACTTTTTACTACGCGAACACGGTACTGACGAATGTTGGCGAAATACTGGAGAGCGGTTTCTAGTACAAAAAACGCTCACGTGTGCATATACGGCTAATATTACCGTCGCTCCAATAATTATCACGTCGTATCGTGTGTTTAATAGTTATGATATTGTTTTATCGTAGGTAGCTGTAGCGTACCTAATATATAATGTATTATATTGTACGAGACGCGTTTCGCACGACGCACCGTATCGTCATACGGGCGTCAATTGATCGGAGGGGACAGGGGCAGCACCGCCGAGAAAACTTCCGTGGTCCCGAACGAAAATTCGACTAAACGGTTCAATTGAAATTACACTAATGTCATTGTTTTTATCAATTTAATAAACCCGTCGACAATGTTGAAATGCTCGCACTACAGGGTATGTCTATGACATGAGTAATGCACTAATTTTCTCGGTCAATGTGGTTCTTTTTCGCCATCTCAAAAGTTGTTTGCTCTACATTTTCGGGGAAAAGAACAAATTGTATTCCGATGTTCTTTTAATCACGGCGTATGAATGTTTTTAGTTTTCATACGGAACAATCATTGTTCACAGTACAATATTACATACTTAAGAGAATTAATATCGATCTTTTTTTTCGTTGAAGGTAATCTTTTTTTAAAGTTTTTACTATTGTTCTAATTATTTATGATATAATATATACATAAATATAAATACATAAAAGCTTTTCTGCTGATTTAAAGTAGTTCTGCATAAAATCAAAGCTACCCGTGCCATTACTGTAGACCAGCGGTTCTTAACCTTTTGTAGAACACGGACCCCCAATGAAAGATTTTTAGAAACGCGGAACCCCTGCCAATTTTTTGTTGAATACCTTTTTACAAAACATCTCATGTTATCATAACCAGAATTATAATAACTATTTTATATTACAAATTATAGAAGTAGACATAACAAAATAATATACACATCTATATTTATTTTTATTAAACTTAATTTTTCATTTTAAACTTTAACATCATTAAACATTTTAAATTTAAAAAAAAAATGTATATATATTATTTTAATAAATTTTAATAAATTTTATTTTTATTTACTTAATTATTAAGTCTTAATGCGATGGTTTATGTTGCATTTCAGTTACGATTTTTTGAACATCGGGCTCAATACTTGAAAGCTTTAATCGTAGTTCAGATTCGAAATTTCCTATTCTGTTTCGAAACTTATTCTTAATATAAATAAGGGCAGAGAAGGCTTTTTCACATAAATAAGTTGTGGGGAATGGAATTAAAATTTTCAGAGCTTTACTCGATAATTCTGGATAATCCTTTCGAACATGCAAACAAAAATTATCTAATAACTTTTGATTGAATTGAATTTTTAAATTAGTATCTGTATTAATTTCTACAACGCTGTCTTCTTCCAATGATGCCAGTACGTTTATTTGATGAATATCAATTTCAATATAAGATATATTTTATAATTCCATATGAAAAAAAAAAAAAAATCCATAAGTATTGTAATAATGCACTCATGTTACGTATTGACTTATGTTAGGTGTTAAGGCTACCGCGGACCCCTTTCATGAGTATGGCGGATTCATGAGTACACCCTGTATAACACTACGTCATTGTGTTGTGACAGTTAATTTAATTCGCGTCTATTCGACCGTTTACGATCTTCACGTACGGTCGGGGGGGGAAAAAAAACAAAAACAAAAAAACTTTGCGAACGAACTACAACACTGCAGCACGCGATCCGCAGTGACGCCGCTGCAATGTGTTATAATTTTATGTACCTGCACGCATTTACTGTCCGTTCGCGCGGCGCTCCGAGTTTCGAGGTACCGAGGGAGGGAGGGAGGGGGGGGGGCGAGATACGAGCTTCGTTTGCGCCGTACGTCGTCTCTCGTGGAAGTCGACGGGCCGACGACGGTGACGATAAAAAGGAACACTGAGATTTGCCGGCCGCGACCGCGGGAGACAGCGAAACGTTTCGTCCGACGGCTTAGTGTACGTGTTAATGTAAATCGCACGATTCGCGCGTGAAAAGTAAAAATTAAAAAAAAAAACAAAAATAACAATGACCGCAAACACGACTCGTCGCCGGAAACGTATGACCAGACGGGCGGGACCATTTTCCTCCAAAAACGAGATACCGTTTTCCTCCACTGTCCATTTTCCGCCAAAAACAAAAAAAGGTTGGTTTCCATTTTCCTCCACATTATTTTTGACTAAAATAATGTCTATTTTCCTCCAAATTTTAGTCAGTGTTGTAGTGTTGCGTTTCGTATTATAAAAATAGAGTATGGCTAGGATCACATTTTGCGCGTATCTGTTGATTAAATTCTGGTCGCGTTCTTATCGACTAAGGAAAAATGCTATTCCAAGTGTCCGACAGCACACGCAGTTTATAACAGTCGATTGTAACTTTAATTAAGCCTAATAAAGATACGTACATGTACAACATACGGTCATATACGTATATACATTTTACTTTTACCTATAGTGTGTTTTAAAGTTTAGCAAATTTTAATTTTTAACATGTCTGAAAAAGCGACGTTTATTGAAAGTTCTTGAGGAAAACCTTTGATAATTCGTGATAGTTATACATATTTCTTAGCATATAAGTCACTATCTGAATTATTTTACATATTATATTATTAACTAATTTATTGTTATTCTTCTGTTATTATTTATTCTGATAACGAATGACGATTTTATTATTTTATTTATTGGAGGGAAATGGAAAGTGGAGGAAAATGGTCAAAATTACTTTTTTTTTTTGGAGGAAAATGGACAGTGGAGGAAAACGGTATCTCGTTTTTGGAGGAAAATGGCTACGGCCTGACCAGACACGGCGGTGTTTGTTGTTCCTTTTGATTTTTTTTGTTTTTTTGTTTAGCTCTCTCTCTCTCGTCGCTTTTTTCTTATTTTCGTTGGTGCGGACGACGCGGACGTTAAGCTCGACGACATGGTATACCTAAGGTGACCGACCGGACGACGGCGTACGTCTAGAAACGACTCGGGGCCGACCCACGTTCGACTCTTGTGACGACCGCCGACGCGATAATCGTCGATTCGTTTTACCCGCGTCGTCGTGCCGACTACTATCATATTATTGTAATACACTCGACGAAACGCGAAGACACGATGACGACGGGTCCGAACACGCGGCGCGGCACCTGACCGTGACGTACACCTCGGACGACGCGAACGCGTGTACACGAAATACGTACCGAGACCATACGGTGTTTTCCACGTAAACCCGTCTTCGCGAGACGCCGCAACCCGAGTGGGCTGACACGCGTGCGATTAAATACCGTTTAGGCGTCGTCGTCGCGGCGGGACGGCCGACAAAAGCGTTCCGGTCGCGGCGACGACGATGACGGCGCGACGTAATGACACCGTGTGCTGTAACGACACAGGTGACCGTGCACGCGCGTAATACTCTACTGATCGATTTCTAAACGCTTCTCGCGTTCCACCGTAAACTAAAATAATAATAATAATAATAATAATAACAATAAATACTCGCGCGCGGGAAACCATCACCGTCGAGTCGACTACAGTAATTGTATGCCGGAGACGGTACGTGTAGCAGATACGATAATATTCAAACGGTACGCGATTGTACCGCGGTAACGACGACGACGAGGGTCGATGGCGGAGCAGTACGGCAATAATATTACAAAAAAAGAGACGGTGTCGCAGACGTATAGTTGCGTCGTAGGCGTTATCGGAGAGCACGCGGTGGAAAACGTTTTCGCGGTGATGACTTTACGCGAACGCGCGGCAGACGTTCACGGAAATGCCGTTGCGTCGTGCCGTCACACGGTCGCCTCCGCTACACGGTGGACCAGATTCGTTAGAAAACCAATCAAAACCGTAAATAACAATCTGTGATATCTCGGTGTCTTATTAAGTTTTCCCTTGTATCATGTATTTTTTTAAGATTCAGAGATAAAGTATTTTTCCTAAATCTATTATAAAATTTATACAACTATAATTTCATTTGATAGAGTTCATATTTTCATTTTTTTTAAGTTTGGGCAGCTTTTATGATTCAATTTATTTTCAGCCACTCAATAAAAAATGGTAAAAATTTGAGTACCCGTTTATATTTAATCCTTTTTCTAAGTTAATGTGTATGTATATTTATATTTTTAGGGTACGTTTGAATTATGAGAAATTAATAATTAATATTTATCAATTGCCTTGTGCTCATCCAAAAATACAATTTGTAATCCGGCAAACGAGATGCGAAATAGAGCACTCGTCGTCCAGCGGCAGTGGATTTCGGCGAAGTCACTACATACATATTCATCATCCGAACGAAACGTGTTTAATGAGTTTTCAAAAGAAAATAAAAAAAAAAAATTTTAATTAATTGCATCTGAATATGAAAATAAATAAATTAAAAACAATATCGCGTCGGGCCGATCACTAGTAACCGGTGTTCTTAATCGTACGTCTTCGTAGTACCGGCGATTTCCCGCGGCTTTTTTTTTTTTTTTTTTGTCGACAATTGTGTTATATCATATCTAGGGAGAGAGAGAGATAATTTCAGGATTCCGGAGTCGAGAACTCAATTAAATAAAATTATCATCATTTATCAATTCCAGAAAATGAAACGTACGGACGTAATTTCAATGACATAAATACGTTATAAAAAAAAAAAATAATAATAATAATAAAAAAAAACAATAAAAACAGAAAAAAAACCACTTAAATTTAATACAGCCCTTTAACGAGTGTTTGTTATTTGTCTGGGAGGAACGTGTCCGGCGAGAATTTTCTTGATCGATCGCTCGCGAGAGCAGAGGGCACATTCAGCACCACGGGGCGAAGCGACCGAGATAGACACGACCGTGGCGTCTACGCGACGACCGTTCGTCGTGAATAAAACCTATGTCGGGCGTTTTGCTCCGCGCGATCGCCGGACCGTCTAAAATCCCGTCTGGTCGCGCGCAGTCGAGCCGTCATTCGTTTTCGGTTCACGCCAATTGTTTTTTTTTCCACCCCGCGACGACGACTATATACAATATTATCAACTTATTGTACGAAAACGTTTTGTATTTTTTGTTCAATTTTATTTATTTTTTTTCAATTTTCGTCGCTCGGCTCTCACGTTAGGTCTATCTCTCGACCGCGTCGGCAGGCATTCGGTCGGCACCGTGGACCGCAGCGGCGGACTAAAGAAAACTCCGTTCGTACGATTTTCCGCCGGCAATTAAAACGCTGTCGGCCGGGATGACCCCTTGGACACGCACGCTCCGGAGATGTTATTATGTACGTTGTTATTATTGTTATTATTATTATTATTACTATAACGAAAACGTCGCGTCACGATGGTTGCGGCAGTGGCGGCGGCTACGCTGGCGGCGGCGGTGGCGGTGGCGGCGGCGGCGGCGGCGGTGGCGGTGGCGGCAAACCGCGGGACGGTTCGACAAACGGTATAAAAGCAGGGTCGTGAGAGGGCGAGGGAAGAGCAGAGGGAAGGGCGGACGGCGGCGACGGCGGCGAACGGAGCGGGACGGCGTGTGGGGGAAACGGTGAGAGGAGAGTCGGCCACGAGGTGGGAGAGGGACGACAACCGGCTGAGGGTGAGAGAGAAGATATTGATTTTCCCCCCGGATACGAGCACCGAGTCATTTTGATGAGATTTTTCTTTGCTCTCGGACCTCGTACACGCACACACGCGCACACACACACACACACACACACACACACACACACACACACACACACACACACACACTCACTTGCTCACTCGCTCACTCACACTCGCACACTCGCACATTCGCACGACGTATACACGCGTACACGTACACAATACACGCGCATACGTACATAATAGTGTTGTGCATAAATATAAATGTTACACAAACGAGATTTCGTGTCGGAATAACCGAACGACGAAACAAAACGTATGTGTGTACGCGTGAGGTCGTGTGTGCGTGCGTGTGTGTGTGTGTGTGTGTGTGTGTGTGTGTGTGTGTGTGTGTGTGTGTGTGTGTGTGTGTGTGTGTGTGTGTGTGTGTGTGTGTGTATCATACGCGGCGTATTACGTTGTGTTATAATAACACAGCCACGGCGGTGATGCGCCGAACTCGTGCGTCCCTAAAGGTCGAATGTTTCGGAGCGCTACACAGAGCCGTGCGATTGAAAATATAACATATATAGTGTACGCCTCCGCCGAGTGTAATCCACACGGCAAAACGCCGTCACACACACGGTCATTTGGCGTCCGGGCCCGGGGTGTATATTATATTCTGGCTGCGCGTGTACCGCGTGTGTCTACATCGACTGCGGTCGCGGTATCACCGTGGTGTGTGTGTGTGTGTGTGTGTGTGTACATTTTGAGAAAACGTCACGATAAAACATCTCTCTAAAGGCAGTATCCCTTTAAAAACACTGCACGCGAAACGAAGACCGGTGAGAAACGTACAACTGGAATCTTTTGATTCGACGACGCGCCGAAAGTTGGCCGACGCATACCGCTAATAACGACCCTCGTGTAAAATGAAGGCCTACGCGCAGACGAAAACGTTTTTTTCCGTTTTTGTTTTGTCCGGATCCTAATGTAGGCCATACGCCGCACGGGACATCGTGCGTCGTGTCGTCGAGTAATACGACGATTTCGAGAGCAATAGAAACGGAAAAAGTTTTCGAAACACGTTTTCGGTCGATTAAAAATCACCCTCGGTCCATGATAATAACATTATACGTATAATATTATTGTGCGTACGCGCGCACGCCATTATACTGCGATCATAATATTATGACCCCGTGCGCGGCACTCCGGTCGCATCCGGATCTTCCCTTTAACGATATTGCAGATAGTTTGTGACATAGTTTTCGAATTATCATGTTGCCGTACGCATTAAACATTGTTCGTGTTTCCGATTGTGCAATTTTAATACGCATTCCTCAGAATCGAAATAATAACATTCTCAAAGTTTCGGGGTCTTGATAAAATCAATAAATTCTTGTAAATTGAATTAGGTTGTTGTTTTTGTCGTCGCCGTCGTCGTCGTAGTTGTTGTTATTATAAATATCACGTTAAATTCGCAGTTTATCGAACGACGTCGGCTCTTAGATCAATGTGGTCTGTTGAATTTTTCCACCGTCAGAAGTCGACGAGCGACGCGTTCGTGTGGCGATGTGTTACGACGTTGTGTTCACGTCCTGAATTCATGGGTCTAATCGATTTAAACAATTTAAAAGTGACTGCGTGGCAGGCGGTTCCGCGGTTATTAAATGAAAACAATTTGTGTGTATGTGTGATCGCATCAATACAATATAATGTCGATGATATTTCCCTTCGTCGTTTCTGCTTTGTCGGCGCATCGTAATTAACTTTGTTACTCCGGGAACGTTTTCAAATGACGAACATACGTGACATATCTGCGATTATTTTGCCCATTTTTTCAGTATTAATTTACAGCAAGTGCATCGTGATATTTCGATAACGTAAATGAATCTTTAACCTTTTTTTTGTATACATCCAAACAAATGATTTATTTACCAACAGATAGGCAGGTATGCATGATATTCTCGGTATTTAATTCAACCATAATATAAATGGAATCTCGAGTATTCTTTTTAATATTTTTTTTTTATTCGTTTAAAATACATGTTATGATATATTTTAAGGCTGAGTATTTCAAAATTGTTTATTTCAATTAAAAATTGTTTAAATGTTATTCATTATAACATCATGTCAAGGTATGATAACTGCATGAACGTTTTTAGAAATGAATGTTAAAAATATTTTAAATTCTTGATTTATAATTGCATAACCTACTCTTTATACAAAAACAGACTATGTAAAATGTAAATTGTAAACATTTGAACATTGCAATTAAATTTATTGAAATGAAACGATAAAAATTGTATGATCTCTATATAAAAAAAACCTATTAAATAATAGCGGTAGAAATTTCTATTTTGTCTCTTCGCTCATCGATTAAAATAGTGGTAGTGTATGCAAAGAATATTCCATTGACCGACCGTTGTTTACAATTGGTTCGACTGGCGCACAATAGTATTTTCTAATGTTTCAAATTGGAGACCAATTATACGGTATCGCATACGGAAAACGATTTTTGAATGGAGTTCAATATGATCATTGTATTATAAAATTAGTTTTTAACGAATACAAAACCCTACGGTAAAGAATCGGTTCAACTTTGTAATGCTTATGTAATATAATTTTGTAAATTATTCGTGAAAATGATCTATTTTTTTTTGAAATTAGACACATTAAGCGATCACAAAAAAAAAAATCAAGTTGATTATTATAAAGATATCAATATTACTAGTTAATAATTTACAAGCTACACGTAAAAAATCATCCTAAATAAAATGTCAGGTATGAGACAAAAAGTCATTAATTTCATGAAAAAAATCAATAAGGTATCTGGCATTTTACGTAAAAATAGTATTTAAAACCATAGTTCTATTTTTAAATTCGTAGAAAAATAATGCATCAAGTCAATGGTTAAACTTAAAACTTGGTAGAAGAAGAAAATATTCGTCTGAAGTATGAAAGTAAATAATCATTTCTACGGGATTTAGAGGTAAAAAGTGTTCAAAATCCGTTTCATAAAAATCTAGTTTATGATACATTTTCGTTTTTACAGAATTTTTTGGATTTTTTATAAAAGTATGCCATATATATTATGTATACATTCATAATGAAATAATTAATACAGATGTTGTCTGACTCGAAATCTAAAATTAAAAATTCTAAAATTGTTTAAGTTAATATTTTGATTTATGGTAAAATAAAACAAACTAGTTATTTTGGGAACATTATCGAAAATAATCATGTGTAAAAATAAAAATCATCAATAATAATGTCGAAATAAACAATGCAACAGTACTTACTGAATTAAATCTGATTTATCCTAAAAATTTCGATAAACATCTGAAAATATATAATATTTTATAATGATTTCTTTTAATATTCACTGTCTAATGTTTATATTACAACTTGGAGTAAAACCAAATGCTAATTTTCTTCCATAAACCATTGAATATTATGTATATTTTATTCCTCTCGGATTACGAAAATACAAAATGTGAAAAGATAAATGCATAGGTAGACCTTCGTTGAAAAATGTCGATAAAATGTTTAGTATTGTTTTATTCAACCCAATCAAAATTGTATTACTTTATTTTTTCAATAACCGTCGAATCTACTCTAGAAGACTGTGTATTTTTTATTGGTTTTTATATTCCATATACGAAAGCATGTTGAAAACCGTTGACTCTGACCTTACGTGCAAATCTATAGTTCGGGAATTCAATAATATTACAAGTGCTCATAGTTTTTAATCAATAACGCATTAATCTTTGTTCGAACGTTATGAAAAAATGCGTTGTTCGCTCATTCCGTAGCGTCATACGACGATTTGAATATATCCCGATGATTTCGTTTCGAATTAATCATTTCGACTGGAAATTAAAACAAACCTCGACAGTTCTCTTCCATTAGTTTTGTCGATGATTGATCGGTTATCCTCTGGGCAATATTGTTTGTAATACGCGCGTGCGCGCTCACGTGTGTGTGCGCGTGTTACATTTTTATTATATAATCTATATGTGCACATAAACGTATTATTTTTTGGACATCCTCGGCGTCGCGCACACCTGTGCAGTGTACTTTTAGACACACACACACACTTAAATATATTATATATATATATATATATTTATACGTTCATATACATAATATAAATCTACACACATATAATATTTATATTTACGTATATGCTATGTGTATGTATTATTGTATACCTGTACACAAGTAAATACATACATATATAAACATATTATATACCTTATTTTGTATACACACACATACGCGCACTCGGCGGTACATATAATCCATCAATAACCCATTTTCGTATTCTCTCTCTCGAAACAAAACCACACAAACGGTGTTTGTAAATCCACACGAGTTCGCCGTCGTCGCGTCGGTGTCGCGGAAGATATATATATATATATATATGTA